>AWOL01S0016629.1:125008-198183 GCA_000715115.1 Nicotiana otophora | reverse complement strand
CCCCCCTCCCAAATAAAAGATAGCATTGTCCTCAATGCTAATACCCAACTAAGATCAGGGAAGGGTTAGTGAGTAAATAAAACTCCCTATGTGGTCTCTGTCTGTATAGGGTCAGGCACATGAGTGGGGTCCTCGGACTGCATAGGATCATCAGGTCCCTCCGGGTCCTCTAACTGGATCTCCAAATCCTCTGACTGGGGACCACAAATCCTCTAACTTGAGCTCTGTCTGCCTCATGCTCTGCTGCCTGGACTGCTGGGGCAGTCTCCTCCATAAGCAAGTCAAGTGGGATATCTCTAGCAGAATGAACCTTTCTACCTCCCTCTTCAGCTTCTCCACTGACTCCTTTGAGGCCCCAGTCTTTCTCATTTTCTTTACCTGCTTGCCCAGATCCTTAATCACCTTGCCATGAGTATCAAAAGTCTCCAAGATCTTCTTTTGGTTGTCCAGGAGCTTCTTCTGGTCGTGCAGAAGCTCCTTCAATGAATCCTCCACTAATGGAGGTACCTGAAGTTGTGCTGGGGCTGACTGTGCTGCTAATGCACTAGATAAGACAGATAGCTTTGATGTAGCTGCATGCATCCAGTTGTTGATGCTGGATAAGGTCTGAGAAACCCGCAGTGCAATTTGGGGGTAAGTAGAAGATGAGGGCACAGATAGTGGCACAATGATGGATGGCCCAGATGAAGGAGGAGGCATGGCAGCTGAAGGTCCCTTTACTGTGGAAGGCTCTAACATAGTGGCCACTACCCTTGGCTCTTCAGACTGGCCAGTGAAGGTAGTGGCTTTACCCTTTGCTTTAGGGTTGTCCGGTCCTTGGAGGCTATATTAGGAGAAAGGTTTCTTCGGCTTCACCTTCGTGTCATAGTGCCTCCCCTCTACCCGTTGGTCCTCGAGATACATAATGATTAAGTTGGGGTAGGGGTAGGACCTTTCTTCTTTTCTGGTTGCTTTGGAGATGTGGTGGGACATGAGGTTCCCCACATTGATTGGATACCCCGCCATGATGGATGCTATTAGGATCGTCCGGGAGAGTGGGATGACACTATCATGCTGGCTAGGATCAATCCGGTGCATACAAATATGCACCACCCTTTGGCTTCAGAGCTGAGGGTGTTTCTGGCGATTGGGACTCCAGCTGTGAGCCAAGCCGGTATTATCCCTAGGATGGCTATTACTTTTACTAGCCAAAGCTGGGCTGCTTCATCTAGGTCCATCTTCTCCAAATACTGTACAGCTTCCACATTCTCAAAACCAGCATATTTGTTCAAGATGTCGCCACCAAACCGTATCTTCAAGTTCCGTACCTTTGTCGTAGTGGTGCCCTTTTTTATGTGGGCAATATTTGCATAGAACTCCTTGACTAAGTACTCATTGGCATCCGGAACCTTGCTGGTAAAGTACTTCCACCCTTTTTTCTCCTCAAACTGTCTATTGACATTTGGATTGTGAGGAAGGAGATCTCTTTCTGCAAGCTATCGCTCAAGGGTGAGCGACCTTTGGGGCCACCATTCCCGGAATTTGAGGTATGCTTTCTCGCTCACGAATCTATCCGCCCACATCTAGGGCTTCCTTGATCTAGCAGTACCACCCACATTGGTATCATCCCCTCTCCCGTCATCCGGGACCTCATCATCCTCATCTACATTGATAGGAGCAACTGTTGAGGCCGGAGTTGTAGCAGTTGGGGGAGATGGATCTGATGCCTCACTACCTCCCTCTGAGCCATCAAACGACCCAGAAGATGAGGTAGCTTCATTGATTAGGCGGTAGGGTTTTGATTGGGCCTCTTGTTGAGGTTGTGTAGAATCCCCCTCAAAAATCTCCCGGGATGGAAGATATTCACTTGTGTCTGATGATTTGGCAGGAGGTCTAGTGAGGGTTTGCTTTTTGCTTATGATTCTTTGAGTTGCTAAGGGCAAAGCCTGCTTTCCTTTGCCCCGGCCACGGGAGGATCCTTCCCTCCCTTTTGATTTGTCTACTCCTCCACGAGATCGCACAATTTTCTGCAACACATAATTAGCGAAAGATAATTAGAATTAGGGTTCAATCATGCCTTAAAGCAGTACAGATGAAATGAACAACAATGCTTCTCAAAACAGGGCATCGCGGACCGCGAAAAAGTGGACGCGGCCGCGGAATGCCCATTGCGGACCGCAAAAAAGTGAACGCGACCGCGAAGAGGTCAGGTTCAGACTACTGCCTCTCTGATCTTGGACATACGCGGACCGCAAAGAATTAGACGCGGTCGCGAATGACCAATCGCGGACCGCAAAACAATGAATGCGGCCGCAAAAGCAATTAACAGACTCCTTGAAGTTCACAAGCGCGGACCGCGAAAACATGAACGCAGCCGCGAAGGACCAACCGTGGACCGCGTAAAAGTGACTGCGGCCGCAAACTCTTAGCAATCACTCAGTAACAACAAGTTGGGGTAGCGTGGACTGCGAAAAAATGAACGCGGCCACCTACCCTATCACGGACAGCGTACAATAGACCGCGGCCGCAAAATTCAAAAATGATCGGTACTAAGAACACTAAACACTAGGGTTTTCACTAAGTGTGCAAAGATTAGTTCAATTAACCATGTAAAGTTACTAACCCCAGCCCCCATTATGCATATAAACACTACCCACATGTATTTAAGTATCAATTAAGCATTAATTTGAGATCATGGCATGCATCTAACCCTAACTAAAAAGAAAAATTAAAACAAAGAGAAAAGTAAAGAAAAAGATAAAATCAGATCATGGAATTGAACATACCAGTTGTAAAATTGTAGTAGGAAATGAACTCTTAATGTGAATGAGATGAAAATTGAGAGCAGAATGAGATGAACAGTGCTTTTTGTGCGATGAAACGTTAGGGTTCGAAAAGTGTAAAATGTTTAAGGAACCCTTATTTATTCTATCGCGGTCCACGCTATGTTACGTTATGTAGACCAGCTTCAAGCACATGGGCGCGGTCCGCGGAATATTGGTCACGGCCGCGAAATTCAACGCGGTCCGCGAAAATTGGAGCGCGGCCGCGATCTCTGAAGGATTTTGTTTTTTGATAGTCCAACTTTATAGATTTGGCATTTTGCCCTTTTCAAGTACGCGTCCGCGGACAAAAATGTGATGCCGCAAAATGCTCACGCGGACCGCGGAAATTTGGGCGCGATCCGCGAACTTCCAACACTTAGCCAAATTTTTCCATGTCCAAAATTTGCACTACACAACCAGTTCCTACATACACTTCACAACCAGTTAGTCCAAAACAATGCCTAATCTAAGAAGAAAATCAAAAGAAAAGAAAATACATCAGATGGGTTGCCTCCCAAGAAGCCTCTGATTTAACGTCGCGCCACGACGTATGTTACCATCATCATTTGAAATGGATCAAGGCCACCACATGGCTATCATACATTTTTCCAAGATAATGCTTCACTCGGTGCCCAATGACTATAAAGATTTCACCATTTTTATTTATCAAATTGAGAGCACCAAACGGAGTTACATGCACCACTTCAAAAGGGCCACTCCACTTTGACTTGAGCTTTCCCGGAAACATCCGTAATCGAGAGTTGAATAGAAAAACCAAGTCACCCTCCTTGAATTCTTTGTTCTAGATATATTTGTTATGTAAGTACTTCGTCTTGTCCTTATACAAGGACGAGCTGGAATAAGCATGGAACCAGAACTCATCAAGTTTATTTAGTTGCTCTACCCGGAGATTGGCAGCTATATCCCATTCAAGGTTCAACTTCTTCAGCGCCCACATGGCCTTGTGCTCTAATTCAACCGGAAGATGGCATGCTTTCCCAAATACCAACCGGTACGGAGACATACCAATTGGAGTCTTGTAAGATGTACGATAGGCCCATAAAGCATCGTCAAGTTTCCTTGACCAATCAGTCCGGTTTACATTGACAGTCTTGGATAATATGCTCTTGATCTCCCTGTTGGAGACCTCAACTTGTCCACTAGCCTATGGGTGATAAGGGGTTGACACCTTATGATTGACACCATACTTAGAAAGTAAAGTGTCGAAGGCTTTATTGCAAAAATGAGAACCCTCATCACTAATGATAGTCCTTGGGGTGCCGAACCTTGTGAAGATATTTTTCTTTAAGAAAGCCACCATACTCTGTGCCTCGTTGTTGGGCAAAGCCACATCTTCAACCCATTTGGAAACATAATCAACAGCAACCAGAATATAAGTGTTCCCACATGAACTCACAAATGGCCCCATAAAGTCGATTGCCCACCCATCGAAAATATCAATCTCAATAATAGTGGTGAGGGACATTTCATTTTTCTTGAAAATTCCACCAGCTATTTGGCACTCATCACAACGCCTAACAAGCTCGCTAGCATCTTTGTACAAGGTAGACCAATAGAATCCACTACTTAGGACCTTTGTAGTAGTTCTCGCCCCACCATGATGCCCACCGTAGGGCGAGGAATGGCAAGCTTCAAGAATACTCAATTTCTCCTCTTTTGGAACACATCTCCGGATAACACCATCATTGTAAATCTTGAAAAGATATGGCTCGTACCAATAATAATCCAGGTTGTCCCATTTGAGCTTCCTCCTTTGGTTAGAAAAGAGCTCACTCGGGACAATGCCGGTCACAAGAAAGTTAGCCACATCGGCAAACCAAGGCATCCCATTCAAAGACACGAAGAGGAGTTGTTCATCCGGAAATGAATCATTAATCTCGAGGCCATCATGGGGCCTCCCCTCCTCTTCCAAGCGGGCCAAGTGGTCTGCCATTTGATTCTCACTCCTTTTCGGTCGATGATTTCAAGGTCAAACTCTTGTAGAAGAAGAACCCATCTCATCAACCTAGCCTTAGAGTCCTTTTTGGTCATCAAGTAACAAAGTGCCGCGTGATCGGTGTGCACAATCACTTTGGCACCCATGAGGTACGACCTGAACTTTTCCATGGCGAAGACAATGGATAATAACTCTTTCTCGGTCACCATATAGTTAACTTGAGCATCGTTCATTGTTTTTCTTGCATAATAAACCAGATGAAATATCTTATTGATCCTTTGCCCCAAAACTGCTCCTACTGCAACGTCGCTAGCATCGCATATGAGATCAAACGGTAAGCTCCAATTGGGTACGGTAATGATGGGAGTGGTAGCCAATCTATACTTGAGAAGCTCAAAAGCTTTCATGCAATCATCATTGAACACAAACTTTGCAACTTTTTCCAACAACTTGCACAAGGGGTTCACCACTTTTGAGAAATCCTTGATGAACCTTCGGTAAAACCCCGTGTGACCAAAACCTCTCCTCACTCCCTTGACAGAAATAGGAGGAGGGAGTTTTGAAATCACTTCAATTTTTTCTTTGTCCACTTCAATACCGTTCTTTGAGATATTATGGCCGAGGACAATGCCATCTTCGACCATAAAGTGGCACTTTTTCCAATTAAGCACTAAGTTGGTCTCTTCACATCGGGCCAACACTTTGTCAAAATTATCCAAGCATTCTTCAAATAAATCCCCCACAATACTGAAATCATCCAGGAACACTTTGAGGAAGTCCTCCACCATATCAGTAAATATTGCCATCATACACCGCTGAAAGATAGCCGGTGCATTACACAAACCAAACGGCATCCGTGAGAATGCAAATGTCCCATATGGACAGGTGAAGGTGGTTTTCTCTTGGTCTTCAGGTGCAATGAGAATCTGGTTATATCCGGAATAGCCATCCAAAAAGCAATAATAAGCACGTCCGGCAAGTCTATCCAACATTTGCTCAAGAAATGGCAATGGAAAATGGTCTTTGCGGGTCACTTTGTTCAGCTTTCTATAATCCATACATACCCTCAAACCGGTAACAGTTCTGGTGGGGATCAACTCATTTTTCTCATTTGTGATCACAGTCATTCCCCCTTCTTCGGGACACATTATACCGGCGAAGTCCATGAACTATCCGAAATGGGATACACAACCCCTGCATCTAGCCATTTGATTATCTCTTTCTTGACGACATCTTGCATGGCCTCATTCAACCTTTGTTGATGTTCCACGGATGGTTTGGCATGTTCTCGAGTATGATTTTGTGCATGCAAAAGGCGGGGCTTATACTCCGAATGTCATCCAAAGTCCATCCTATTGCCCTCTACCTTATTTGAAGCACCGCAAGGGTGGAATCTACCTACATGCTAGTTAAGCACGAAGAAAGAATAGCAGGTAATGTGAAACAAGGGCCTAAGAACTCATACCTGAGGTGTGAAGGCAAGGGATTCAACTCCAATGTTGGTTGCTCCTCGATTGAGGGCTTTGTTGGCTGAGTCTTCCGGTTCTCAAGGTCCAAGGAAAGTTTATGGGGTCCATATGTGTAGGATCCCATTCCTTGCAAAGCATTTGCATATTCTATCAAGCCTGCCTTCTCATCATCCTCATGATTCAACAACACAGCTTTCAGAGGGTCTTCCACATTGATCATAGCACTCGTGTCATCAATAATCACCTCCATCACAATATCCACAAAAGAGCATACTTTGTTGCTATTAGGCTGCCTTATTGACTTGCACACGTGGAACACAACATTTTCATCGCCCACCAGAAGGTGAGCTCCCCAGCTTCCACATCAACCAATTCCTTCCATGTTGCTAGGAAAGGTCTCCCCAATATGATTGGCACCTCATAGTCAACTTCGCAGTCGAGAATCACAAAATCTGCGGGAAGGATGAATTTGTCGACCGAAACTAGAACATCATCTATAATCCCCAGCAGCCTCTTCATTGTTCGGTCTGCCATTTTCAACCTCATGGAAGTAGGTCTTGGTTGCCCAATACCCAATGTCTTGAACACAGAATATGGCATCAAATTAATGCTCGCTCCCAAATCACATAAGGCTTTGGCGAAATCGACACTACCAATAGTGCATGGAATTATAAAGGCATTGGGATCTTCTAGATTTAGAGACATGGAATGCACAATGGCACTCACTTGATGTGTCATTTTGATCATCTCACAATTCATTGACATCTTCTTTGTTACCAAGTCCTTCATGAACTTGGCATATCCCGGCATTTGTTCTAGAGCTTCAACCAAAGGCACATTGATGGACAAACTCTTCATCATATCAATGAATTTCTTGAATTGGTTTTCATTATTTTTCTTTGCAAGCCTTTGAGGATATGGTGGAGGAGGCCTTGGCAAAAGGGCCTTGGCTTTGGGCACTACCATTTCTGGTATGTCTATCACGTGTTCCCTAGACGGGTTCACATCATTTTGTGTCTCCTCCACGTTGTCATCAATGTCTATCCTCACTTCATCATTCACATTCTCATCACTGGCTTGGATCTCGTCATCTTCTTGCACAACCAAATCATCATTCACAATCTTTCTTGGATTGGAGGTGCTTGCATCTCCACCTCTACCGCTTCTTGTGGTCACTGCCATAGCATGGCCTGTATTGTTCCCATCCTTGGGGATTACTACTGTATCACTTGGTAGTGCCCCCTTAGGGCGAGTATTCAATGCTTGAGAAATTTTACCCATTTGTACTTCCAAGTTGGGGATAGAAGTATTGTGGGAGGCTATTTGGGCATCAGAGTCAGCATTTCTTTCCATCATTTGCTTGAACATACTTTCTATCTGCCCCATCTCATTGTTTGAAGAACTTTGCCCTTGAGACGGATATGGAGGCAGGTTGTTGGGTTGTTGATACATCGGGGGCCTTTGAAAGCCCGACCCCCAATTACCTTAGTTATTGTTGCTCCGACCCCCTTGGTTTCCATTGTCTCCCTAATTGTTATTATTGTTGCCACTCAAATTGCTATTATTGTTTCCTCCCCAAATGCCTTGTTGATTACCCCAATTTTGGTTATTGTTCCCCCAATTGTTCGGATTGTTATTGTTACCACTATTCCAATTCCCTTGGCCTTGGTTGCCCCAATTTTGATTGTTTTCTTGTGATCTCCCTGTGGATTTGGAGCATTGCTCCGTTGACCTTGGTAATTATTGGCATATAAAACTTCCTCACTTTGATCATCATAAGAATCGTCTTGATTGTATCCACTACCACTCTGCTCAAATTGCTCTTGATTGCTTTGCATTTGTTGACCACACTGTCTTCTCTTGTTGACCATTACATTCACTCCTTCCATGGCGTTTACTTTCTTTGGCCCCTGAACTTGCTAAAGTTGAGCCTTTGCTAACTGGTTCATAGTAGTTGTCAATTCTGCTATGGCTTGTCCATGATCATGAAGTTCCTTGTGAAGTTGGATGGCATTAGGGTCACCTTGAGGAACATTTGCCCGACTTTGCCAAACTGAGGAGGTGTCCGCCATCTCTAGAATTTCACATGCTTCTGAATATGGCGTGTTCATGAAGTTACCCCCTGCCAGCTGATTCACCACACACTGGTTGGTTGCGTCGATACCCCTATAAAATGTTCGCTGGATCATTGCTTCAGTCATATCATTGTTGGGGATTTATTTTACCATTGTCCGGTACCGCTCCCAGATTTCATGTAAGGGTTCATTTGGCTCTTGTTTAAAGGCTAAGATCTCATCCCTCAATGTTGCCATATGACCCGGAGAAAAACACTTTGCTATGAACTTCTCATCCAACTCATCCCACATGGTGATGGAATGGTTGGGAAGCCTCTCAAGCCAATCCAAAGCCTTCCCTCTAAGTGAAAATGGGAAAAGCCTCAATCTCAAAGCGTCCTCAGATATATTCGTCTGCTTGCACCCCCAGCATGTCTCTATAAAACCTTTGAGATGCTTATATGCGTTCTGATGTGGAGCTCCAAAGAAGAAACCCCTTTGCTCCAATAGAGTCAGCATGACATTGGTTATTTGAAAATTGCCCGCCCGAATCCGAGGCGGGACAATTTCACTTGCGTAGCCTTCATTGGGTAGCACCCGGTGTGCCGCCCTTGAAGGAGGTGGGGGAGGGTTTGGCACGTTGTCATGAGGCGGGCGACCTCTTCTTTGTATTTGAAGTTCTAGGTTAACCTCATCCACATCATTTTCATCTACCTCCTCCCTCTGAGGAATATGTCCGAGAGCTTCATTATGATCCATTTGGTACCTAAAGAAATTGACACACAAAAATTAGAAAACGGAAGGAAAGAAAAACAAAACACACAAATAGTTAGATAGATAGCTAAAACCGTCTAACTCCCCGGCAACGACGCTAAAAATTAATTGGTGCCAAACCTACACCACTATTGAGTAGCGAGGATGGTCGATGCAGTTTTACCCAACAAGGTCAGGATCGATTTCCACATGGAGTTAATTGATTTGGAATTAGGTATTTATCTAAATCTAGATGTGTGTGTTGTTCCTAATTACACTTCCAAACATGATGGTGTTAATTCCACTTCTATTTCTATTTATATTGTATGCTAAGATTAAAGCTAAGTATAATATTTTTGATGATAGCTTTCAAGTATTTAAAAGGACTAGGGTAGTGACATCTGCCTACGTGGATATCTAACAGCTATCAAGAATCTAGGGAGAGTTTGATTTGATTGGGGTCGTAATACAGCTATCACACCCAAGTACTCACTCTATACCTCTCGGTAGTTTGAGTGATTTTTCCCAATTTGGCTTTCTCAAGTCCAAATGGGTATTCATGCAATACAAGTGATATTAGCTCAAGTCAGGTATTACTATCTCTAGGTTTAACCCTTTTATTAGGGCTAATAATTTCTTGAGTTCACCCCAATTTCTTGTTAGCCTAGTTTTTCTATACTTAGTCCCTCTTTCTCAAGAAGAGCCTAAGTCACAAAGGCATGAATCAGTGTTTGCAACCACTAATTCTACAATTCTAGCATGAACTAAGCTAAATATCACTAACCCATAGACAATCAAACCCTAAAATTCAAGACTCATTAAATACCCACACTAGGATTGGGTCACAACCCTAGCTATGGGTTTAGCTACTCATGATAATAGCAGAAATCAAAGATAAAGAGAAGATATAATCCATAATACTAAATTAAAAGATGAAAATCTAATGTTATAAGGTAAATTTTGAACAAAATTGTCCAAAGGGGAAAACCTATCCGTCTCACGTACTCAGCAAAAATATAACATAACCTAAAATTGACAAAAATATCTATTTATACTAAGCTAAAATTTCCGAATAAAAATACCCATGTGGAAGTTTCACGGCTTCGTAATTCTGATCGCGGCCGCGTAATTCTCATCGCGGTCCGCGTTTCTTCACATCTGGACCTGGGTTGAACCTTGTTTCGCAAACCACGTAATTTCCATTGCGTCCGTGTGAGAGACTTTCGCGGTCGCGTAACTTTGACGCAGACCGCCCTTCTCATTTTTTCTTGAATTATGCACTCTCTGAACCTTAGCAACCGTGGTCCGCGGAATTCCCATCGCGGTTGTGCTGGTACTTTCGCGGCTGCATCTTCCTGTCACAGTCCGCATTCATGTTTGTGCCCAAAAACCCATCTCTCTGATTCTTCATATCGCGGACCTCGAACTAATGGCCGCGTCCGCATTGATACTTTCGCAGCCGCACGTTTTTGTCGCGGTCCGCGTTCCACACCAATTGGCCTAGTCTTGGTTTTTGTTCAGGTTTTGACTCCTTTATGAATTGATTATGGCTCCTTTGGCTCATTTTGAACAATCCCTACAAGCAAGCATATTAAGTTAGTTTTCGGGAATACCTTCGCGCATTTTTGGCCCAAAACACAAGTAAAAGAGAGCAATTAATAGGCTAAAATCCCTACTTATCAAGTATTCATATCCTTACTTCCTTTGTTCAATTATCAATTATCAGTTATCAGTTATCAATGCAGTTTCAGTTTTAACAGTTATCATTTTAGTTATCAGTTATCAGTTCTCTATTATCAACTAAGTTTCAGTTTCAGCATTTACAGTTCTTTCTTTCAATTTATTTACATACTAGTGCAATCCAAATGTACTGACGTCACTTTTGCCGGGGACCTACATCTCATGACGCAGGCAATGATTTATAGGTTGGTGATTCACAGTGCTAGGATTCTCGTACCAGCTATTTGGTGAGCCCCAGTTCTTTCGGTGCATTATCATTACTTTGCAGTCTTTCAATATTTACAGACAGTCAGTATTTTCAGTTCTTCATTCGAGGCTTCATAGACTAGAGTAACAGTTAGACAGAGTCGTAGGCTTTTCATGTTAAGCTATGTTGGCTACAAATATGTTTCAGAATTGTATTAGTATTTCCGCACTTTGATTTATATCATTCAGACTTTCAGTATATCAGCATGTGATAGTTTATCTTCCGTATTCAGTATGTTATGATATCACATGTTGATTCAGCCATCCAGTTGGTTTGCTCGGTCACATGTAGTCAGGCACCGGGTGTCGTGTTACGTCCAGGCCCAGGTTCGGGGCATGACAAAGCTTGGTATCAGAGCACTGGGTTCAAGAGTCCTAGAGAGACTATGAAGCCATGTCCAGTGGAGTTTCCTTTATATGTGTGAGCCGTCCACTCATATAAACGGTTAACTACCAAGACATCCAAGATTGTCTCATTTCTTTCTACTCTAGATCGTGCCATGAAGCTTAGAGCAATAGGTAACCTTCTCTTCCTATCGAATTCCATACGTATAGAATGCCCAATCGACGGGCAAGAAAAGTCCAAGGTTCTAAAGAGGATGATTGCCCATTGGGGTATATTTATGTAGTATATGTTGGTAACAAATGAGACTTGAGAGGATGTTGAAAGTAGGATATAATGGATAGTAGTACATATTAGAGCATACCCTTATGAGAAAGTACAAAAGCAGTTATCATTTTTTATGGTTATCAGTTTACCTCAGTTACCAGTCATGCAGTCTTTCAGTTAGCAGGTTTATGGTTATTTAATATGCCAGTATTCAGTTGCCGGATCTCCAAATTTTAGTGTATCCAAATTCTGGTGACTTGTGAGTATACAGTGATGCCTACAGGTGCTAAAAGAAAATGTAAGTGATAGTGATAATAGCGAAATCTTTGCATGTTTTAGGTCCAGATTAAGACCCAAGACTCACTGAATAGTGCAGCAAGTGGTTTATCAGATGATGGTATGCTCTAAAGGATAAGTTTGTGCATGGTAATGTATTCGCATGTGCTTTACCTCCCATAACAACTTCATTTAATTCTTGAAAATGGAGCCATATGTTGGAGGATGATAGTTTAGATGTCAGACCCATGGTGCAGCAGGTTAAAGATTTAACCACAGCGGGCACAGAATTGATCACTATAGTTTTGGCCGGAAAAGAGCCTAAGGGAAAAATACCTAGAAGTCAGATAGGTGAGTTTTTTGTTCGACTCATACATATGTCTAAGAAGATATGATATACGAAATGAGAACCAAGAGAAGCCGATATTGAATTTCAGGGAATGATTTTAAGTTGTTCAGATTTATTCAAATCAAAACTAGAAAGTATCACGTTAGTAAGTTACTATATGAAGTAGCTATTATAGTGAGATAAAATATATGACAGTTCTCCCTTAGATTATGTGACTAAGTATTTACCCCGGATGTTTGTAGTCTGATATAATTTTGAAGTGTATAGAAAGTTTGGGGTTAGATATTCTAATTTCATTTAAGACAGATGGACTCCCTAAGTGTGATCCATGTACATAGTTTAGAAATAAAAAAGATAGTATGCGATTGTAGCGTAGGGTCGGATGGTGAGGGAAGTTAGGAATAACCTTCTGCTTTACTTTAGTTATTCAAAGCAGAACTAGAAAACATGATGCTAGCAGGTGGTTAGTAAAAGAATAGTAAGTAAGTTTTGAGTAGATACAGTGAATTAGCAAATTCAGCATAGCTAGTAGATATACGATTTGATTTACATAGCTAGGTTAACACTAGTTAGTGGGTAACCATTTGAAATACTGAAGGCGTGTTAGAACACACCGAGTTTAAGTTAAACCCAAAGTTTAGTGATAGTGGAAAACAATCAGCTCGGTAGTAAGGGAGCAAGCTACAAAAGAATAGCCTTTAAGATTTATCAAAAAGGGTTTTCCCAAGATTGACAGTGTGAGCAGAGTTAAATGATTAAGATTGTGTTTGATAGTTGTGAATGCATTAGCTTTCCATTTATGTAAATAAATTAGTTTTTCTTAGGAAGAAAGATTGCTCATAAGTAAGTTAGAAGATGAGTCGTCATTGACATAAAGTGCAAGGAATTGTAGAAGATAAGAAAAGTTGTTCGGATCCCAACAAAAGAGAAGGATCCGCAAGTATGATAACCTTTGTTCTAAGGGAGAGATGTGAAAATCGTCAGTAAGTCTGGTTAAAGATTTGAAACCCACATAGTTAGCATAAGATATGAAAATTATGAAATCATGCTTGTTAGGTATCATGAGGGTAGTGACATTGCACGAGACTCTAATCTTCAGAGTACGAGTCAAGACTTAGCTCACAACAATGTTATAAGTGTTTTCAGGAAGTACCTTAAAAAGATAATCAAGTATGATATGTATAGCTCATGATAGAGGCAGACAGGAAAACTATGGTGAAAGAAGTTCACCGCTTAGCCAAGCTAG
Source organism: Nicotiana otophora (assembly GCA_000715115.1). NCBI lineage: Eukaryota > Viridiplantae > Streptophyta > Magnoliopsida > Solanales > Solanaceae > Nicotiana > Nicotiana otophora. The sequence goes on along the minus strand of AWOL01S0016629.1, from coordinate 184,679 downwards.
GAGTTCAACTTTTGGACTCCGAAGATGGTGGAGTTGTTGTCTAAAACAAGACTTGTTCCTCCTTAGGAGCTGAAGTGAAGGAGAAATAGTTTCATGATCCCTACTTGTTGCAGGTGAAAGATATGATTCACAAGCATAAGATAATGGCTTTTGTACAAGGGGGAGATGATGGTACTGTGAGGTACCAAGATGGATTGTGTATTCCAGACATAGATAGGCTTAGGGAGCGGATTATGTCTGAAGCCCAGAATTTAAGGTATTCTATTTACTCAGTTTCCATAAAGATGTATCATGGTCTTAAGGAGATTTATTGGTGGAACGGCAACGTCGCAGACTTTGTGGCCAAGTGTCCGAATTATCAGCAAATGAAAGTCGAGCAGTAGAAAGCCTAGTGTTTTACCATAGAATACACATATTCTTGAGTGGAGATGCAAAATATGGAATTTATAACAGGATTATCTCACTCATTTTGAAAGCATGACGTGATTGGGTGATTGTAGATCGACTTACCAAGTCAGCGCACTTCTTGCCAGTAAATACCACAGATTCAGCAGAAGATTATGCCAAGTTGCACATTCAGGAAATCATCTGATTGCATGGGACTCCATTGTCCATCATTTCGGACCGTGGTGCTCAGTTTACAATGAACTTTTAGAAGACCTTTAAGTAAAAATTAGGCATAAGAGTAAACCTCAGCATAGTTTTTCATCCTCGGAAAGATGGCTAGGAAGAGCACAGTATTCAGACACTTGAGGGTATGTCCTTGATTTTAAAGGTAATTGGGATGATCGCATACCACTCATTGAGTTTGCTTATAATAACAGCTACCATTCTAGTATAAAGATGGCACCGTGCGAGACTCCGTATGGGCGAAGGTATAGGTCGCCAATTGGTTGGTTCGAAGTTGGCGAAGCAGAGTTGTTGGAACCAAATTTGGTCTATCAAACTATGGAGAAAGTCAAGTTGATTCAAGAGAGTTTGAAGACAGCTCAGAACGGCCAAAAGTTCTATTCGGACATGCGGCATGGAGACCTAGAGTTTCAAGTTGATGATTAGGTGTTTCTGAAAGTTTCGCCTATGCAAGGTGTTATAACATTAGGGAAGGAAGGAAAGCTCAGTCCCAGATACATCGGGTTGTATAGGATCCTACGAAGGATCAGCCAATTAGCTTACGAGTTAGAGTTAACACCAGAATTTATACATGTACAACCAGTATTTCAGGTGTCATGTTATGACATTCAAGTTTCCACTACTCAGATACTCATGTCAGTTCAGTACTTAGATACTCATATCAGTTCAATACTCACATACTCATGCTAGTCCAATACTCAGATATTCATGCCAGCTTAATACTAAGATATTGATGTCAATTCAATACTCAAATATTCGTGCTAATTCAATATTCATATATCCAAGTTAGTTTAGTATTCACGTATCCATGGCAGACCATTATTCACATATATATTTCATGTAATGCGCATTATGATGCCCTGTGAAGCTTGTGTTATGCTATGATAGCTGGCAGGTATTTTTGGAGAAATGTTGAAGGTAACTAACCTTTTCATTCATATCTTATATTATAATCTCCACGTCCTTCAGTATTCAGTCAGCTCAGTACTCAGTCAATGTAATAGTCATTCAGTTCAGTATCTCAGCAGTTTAGTAATCATGTATTCATTCAGTTTAGTATGCAAGTGTTCATGAAAGTTCATGTTTGCACCAGACCCGTTTAAGGTCTAGAGTTAGCCAAAATTACAATCAGGACAATCATTCGAGGACAAATGATCCCAAGGGTGAGATAATGTAACACTCCGTAAATTCGGACTAGGTGTAGACATGTTAAATGAGTATTAATGTTATATTTTAGACATATAAAGTCCTATCGGGATGAGTATGGGTGGAAATAGTTGTTTGGAATCAAGACGGAGAGTGAGGTGTATAAGATTCAATAAAATAAACTAAATTTATGGAAGGTCTATCTTCTAGAAGGATTTCGTAAATATAAGTTGGGAATTTGGGACAACATAAAACATGAAAGTTGTAGCCCTTTGAAATAGCTTACCAACGATATATTGTGTCTCCCGAACAGACTTCTGAGAAAAAATATTATGTGCGTTTTACTGGAAAGAGCGCAGTATGCGTGCCCAGTGGTCTCATGTGCGGCTGCACACTTGTGGCAGTGCTTCTGCCCTGCTGCGCATCCAGGTGCGCAGTTGGGCCTTCAGGTGAGCGGGAGCACACCCGGGGTCATTTTTAAAGTCCTACTTCATCCCCTCACCCCATACCCCAAAACACAAAAACTTGCTCTAGAAAGGGAAGCTCTCAAGAATCTACTCCTCCAAGGTCCCTCCACCATCTAAGGTAAGTTCTAATGGTGATTCTAAGTTAATTTCAATTCCTAACACCTTATTAACATGGGTAAACCTTCCAAATCATTAGATATTTGATTGGGACATCAGTTTTGAGAGACAAAACCCTAGAACTCGAATTCAAGAAGATTGAACGTCAAGAAGGTAATATCTTCACCCTATAATTGATTATAGCATTGGATTAATGATTATAGACTACAAGTTCATGATATATGGGTTGATAGTTTTGATAGAAAAGCGTGAACGATTATAGGTTTGGGTTGTTGATTGTCGATTATTTATTAAGGGTATTGTTTATCTTATGGGTGATGAAGAATGGTATTGATTATAGAAAATTGAGATTTTAGAATTTTTCTATGAGCAAGAAAATGGGTTGTTGGGTGTAGAAACACCATTAATAAGGGCTATGAAGCTTTATGCCCACCAAGTGTTTGAGAAAATGCCTAAGTGATCAAAACATGAGTATTATTGCTAATATGGAATCCCTTTGACTTGTAGTGATATAGATTAAAGATGGAAGGGTTGGCGAATGTTGTATTACACTCAAGAGTAGGAAGTTAAGGTGTGTGAGTGTCACGACCCAAATCGATGGGTCGCGACAGGCACCCGGTATCTTACTCAACCGAGTACCAACATGACGTATCTTTTCGTATCATGCTATCATAGGTAAATGAGACGGAAAGGTTGTCGTAGGATAACTAGAATAAAATATGTAATACCAACTTATACATAAGACATACGGGCCTATAAGACCACGATGATCACTCGTATACTAAACATAGGCCGACAAGGACATACCATCTTTTACATACATGACATATGTCTACAACACTCTAAGAGTACATAATTATCATAAGGGTCAGGACAGGCCCCGGCCATACCAATTAATACATATCCAAATCATACTGACCAAATAGGCAATCCCGGAGCAAATGGAGCACACCAATATTTTCCGTTGAGCTGATAGCCTACTTGGAGGACTCTCAACATGTCTATCGGACGTGTGGGCATGAAACACAGCGTCCCCAGGCAAAAGGGACGTCAGTACAAATAATGTACCGAGTATGTAAGGAATGAAAATCAGTAAATAATATACATGAGAGAAACATGGAGTAAAAGACTCAAGTCTGAATAGCTATGTGAACCATTTAATACTTATAATGTCATGCATATGCGTATACATGTCCTACCATGCATGGGTATATGCGTTCATAACATCATCAAGCCTCTGAGGGTATCCCATCATATCATCTAGGCCACTGTGGGCAAATCATCAACGTATACCAGCTGATCAGGTGGAGGTGCGTATATAACGTTGTAACCTTTTTCCATATCCCATATACATATAACATACGCGTATATAATGCCATTTTGTCATGGATCAATATACATGTATAAATGAATGAAATGCATAAGAAATATATTAATAAGATCAATATACCTTTCGGATAAACTTTACCAACTACGTATTTTTCTGAGACCCATGAACAAAAGATATAATAATATGTCACATGGGGAATCAAGAACATAGACACTCCGAGTACTTCTATGAATAGAGTCATTAATGAAAGTTTTGCGCTTGCTCGTTTCGTTCGTATCATTTGGATCATGCCAAAAAGAAAGAAGGGATATCCTTAACATACCTGAACCGGTTCTCTTGACAATCCCTCTAACACACGACAATCGACCAAACACGTGACGACAAGATCGGAGTAGAAAAAAATTCGTATAATATTCTTGAGGAAGATTACACTGTACTCCCTTAGAATCGCAAATCCCACGTTGCTATAATATTAAGAAATCTCGTTTAAATGGAAGATTGAAGCAACTCACGTTGCTAATGAAATTCCCATCTTGCTGAAGTCTTTCTCTTTAACTTTGATGTAATACATCTCCATTTGTGAATTATAGAAGGGATTTAAGTCTTGGTGGTGTGGGCCCCACATTTCAAGACTTGGTGTCACATAATTCTCTTAAATATGCCTCCTTTCAACTTATTTTAAGAGTCACAAATTGATTTTGAGTCTCATTTTACTTGCTGCCACGTGGGTTCATCAAACTTTATCCAAAGATTTGAATTAATCACCCAACAGTTCCTTAATCAACTTTGTTAATCCTCCACTAATCCAATAATTAACTAATTACCCACATAATTAAAAATTATCTCAAATTACTTAAAATACTACTTACTTTTAACACACTTTATACACCTTACTATCATGGTCAAATGGTACCTTGTATGGCACTAGTCCATAAATATCGGGTATTATAGCTCGGACCGTATTTTATCTCAAAATGACAACCTTCGACGAAATTCATTTTCTTCGATTCGCTTACCCTCTCACCTTCACAAATTTACTTATCACTTATTTGAAATAGCATAATACTGTAACTTCAAAATAATCTCATTTCCGAGCTTTCATCAAATTACTTATGGCGTACTTTCATGTACGAAAATATGGGGTGTAACAGTGAGGTTAACTTTCTATGTTTGGGAATGTTAATGATTCCCCCTACGTTACGTTTCTTTTACGACGTTACTACTTGCCTCAAAAATATAGTTAAGCCTAGTTCCTTGAATAGCTGCAGAACTTCTATTATCTAGCTTCATAACTCGTTCATGACTTTCATTCTGAACGTTGTGAGCTCAGTGCGTAATAAATATAGACTTGTATTTGATGCCCATGAGTCTTAGTCTATATTACTCAGCATGTCATAAACAATTGATGTTTCAGTTTTCATAATCAGTTCATGAATACATATTTCAGTCTAGTCATATTCAGTATTTTAGTATCATGTAACCCAGTATGGTTCAGTATTTCAGTATCATGTATTGCAGTATGATTCTCAGTTCCTTATTTTAAATCCTGAATGTTGAACACCTGTATTTGGGCCTGAGACCGTAGTTTATGCTTTATGCATGTTTGGTTCTGAGGCCGTAGTTTATGCTTTACGCATTTTTGGGCCTGAGGCTGTAGTTATGTATACGTATACTTGGGCCTGAAGTCGTAGCTTGTGCACATATATGTTGGGCCCCAGGCCGTAGTTTATTTAGATAAACGGGTTGTTCATCATTCAGAAGAGGGAGTATTCATATCCTTACTTCCTTTGTTCAGTTATCAGTTATCAATGCAGTTTTAGTTTCAGCAGTTATCATTTCAGTTATCAGTTATCAGTTCTCTATTATCAGCTCAGTTTTAGTTTCAGCATTTGCAGTTCTTTATTTCAATTTCTTTACATACCAGTGCAATTCAAATGTACTGACGTCCCTTTTACCTGGGGCCTGCATCGTGTTATAGGTTGACGATTCAGAGTGCTAGGATTCTTGTACCAGCTATTTGGTGAGCCCCAGTTCTTTCGGTGCATTATCATTACTTTGCAGTCTTTTAGTATTTACAGACAGTCAGTATTTTCAATTCTTCATTTGAGGCTTCATAGACTAGAGTAACAGTTAGACAGAGTTGCAGGCTTTTCATATTAAGTTATGTTGGCTACAAATATGTTTCAGAATTGTATTAGTATTTCCGCACTTTGATTTATATCATTCAGACTTTCAGTATATCAGCATGTGTTAGTTTATCTTCCGCATTCAGTATGTTATGATATCACATATTGATTCAGCCAGCCAGTTGGTTTGCTCGGTCGCATGTAGTCAGGCACCGGGTGACGTGTTACGTCCAGGCCTAGGTTTGGGGCGTGACATCTAGTCTGGGACATGTTCCAACACTCAGAGTCAAAGAAACAATAGAGGGAATAGATGGACATCAGTTCCCTTGCTGACTGTATCAGTCAACTCCCCACAGCTGTAAAGTCGCTGCAAGTGTTCCTCTGCGCACACGCAACAGTGCAAACAGTGCAGCAGTCACTTTATGGGGAATGCCTGTGTACCAAATATGCTTGCATCATTCAAGTGATGTCACTTGTGTAATATTAACATGAAGCAAAGGGAAAACAATACACTTGCACATTCCAGAATTCATCAAGCTTTCTCTCAAGTGTGTTGCTAACTTGCATGTGACACTTAGGGCTTCAAGAACAGAGAACATTATAACGAAGGACCAGTTTCCTACATTAAGTCATTACATGTCCTTAGTTATGTTGCACCTTTGTTAAAGTGATTTACTTGTAATTTCTACTTAGCTTAGCTAGAAGCATTGTGTAGGAAACTTTTTGTAAAATTATAAACCTTGTGTTTGTGTCTTGACTAGAGTGAGTCTAGTTGTGAGCTTTGTAATAGTGTAATTACAAAGAGGCTTGTAATAGAGTTATTACCCGTAAGCTGAGAGTTTTCCACGTAAAATTCTGTTGTGTCATTTACTTATTTGTTTGTGTGTTATGTGAAAACTGATAGAAAGTCTGGTTTTCTATAAAGTTTGGTGGACCCTAAGTTTCTATCATGAATGATTTTATTTCTATTGTAAAATTACGTGCTGCTGGGCCATCATATCTTTTCACCAAGTCAATATGTTGATCTAATTAGTAGACCACATCTTTTGGTTAGTAAATATATATAGTAGGATGGTTATTTACGCAACTCCAATGGGTGTAAACCAGTATCTTTTAGCACATGCTTATAGGGAACACAAAATATATACATCTTATTCACAAAAAAGATGTATCACATCTTTGGAAGGAAGTTAAACTTCTATCACATTGTCTCATACTTTTACCTTGACTTGTTCACAGATCAAGATTTCACTGGGATATGCGTATAGTGAAAAAGAAGAGAAGGAAGTTTTAAGTCTTTTATTTCGCCGATTACGCTGAAACTGTTTGTTCCACTAGAGTCATTATTGGATGCTCTAAAGGTCAGCAAATATTTTGAAACAAAAGGACTTTAGGAGTAAGACCTCGATGATTGTGTAGCTGAGGCCTGCGGCCAGTGTCTTCCCCGATCCCATTAATAATGTGAATCACATGGTTGAAGAACAACTGAGAACATTCAAAATCACGTGGGGCAAAATTAATTAGCAACTACCTGCCAACCTTTAAAAAATATTTTTATTGAAAGTACTTTTGTTTTTTAAAAAGTTTAGGTAAAAAATAATTTAGATTTAGTTAATTAATTTAAAAAATACTTTAAAATTACAATTAATATTTGATCAAACTTTTAAAAATAATTTTAAGTATATTGTGTTTTTTTATTTGGGAGAATGCATTTTTTGCAACTTCTCAAAAATAGATTAACAATTATTATTTTTCTTTCTTCATCAAATATCTCAACTTTGAAAAAAGAAAACGCTTTTGACAATAAAATAAATAAAATTGGCCAAACAGGAAAACTGACTAAAATAGGTGAACTGGCAGGTGAATACGCGTAAGCGATTTGCATGTCAAACAGATGGAGAATAAATGATGAGCAGACCAAGTAGGACTTCAATGAGAGAACATACTGCAAGACCAGGAAATATCTTTGGCGGCCCACTAAAAATAATGTGTGCGTCCAATTCATGCATGTCAGCCATCTAACTTTCTCTTGTGGCTGCTATATTTATAATCCGAAAGATGAGAGCTGGTTGACTCTTTCTCTGCACTTTCATGTTCAAGAATGGGTCATGTCCCTACATTCCGCGAGTTATCGACTGAGGGAAATGTTTCTATGTAGAAGGTATGTCAACAATTTATTAAAGAAATAAGATGTCCCATATGCTTGAGTTCGAAACATGCTAGTTGTAATCAAAACCAAAGGCATACCTCAGACCTAATTTTCGCTCGGAACTATCATTATTCGCGGTTCTAATACTGGAACAGTCTGTTGGGTCAAGAGGCCAGAAACAATGTGCGTTAACATTGTACACGGGTGAAACCGAGCCGTTGGACACCTCGGTTCTCGATGAAGTAAACGGAGCAAAGACATAACCGTAAGGAATCGGAATCGGGACAAGGAGCCCCTCGAGTCGGGGTCCGGGCAAAACACCTGCCCTCGGAAGAATCGGGGTCACGTCCCCAGGTTCGATTCGAATCCCAAAACTTTGGAAAGCATTACCAGATAATCGAGCACGACTAGCAAAAGGGCCGTGATATCCGCGCCCAGCCGGACGTCACGGCGTGAATCTCGGCACGCATCGGCCATCGGCAGAAAATCTGTGATTAGCAAAACGGAAGCTATTTATCTTTTATGGAATTGTACTTAGGGTAAAACTCTCATACTATATAAAGGGGAGTCTGACGATTCATTAGACACATTCTAACATGCATATCAAGGCAATATACTCTTATTTTCTCTATTATTCAAAGTTCTTACTTTTTTTCATCAGTTCTTTGTTATCGAGAGCCCGGGATCGAAAGCAGGCATTTCATTAAGCTGTTACTGAGTCAGGGGTCATTCCTCTTAATTGGTTTGACAATTTATTACATCCTTTATATGTTTAATCTAACGCTTTTTATCATTTGTATTGAATTAATCCGCATATCCTTAAAACCACATATAAATTCAATTGTTATCTGTTTTTTAGGGTAAACAGTTTGGCGTCCACTGTGGAGCTAAGGATAATAGTGGCAATTTGATATAACACACTCTATTTTACACTTGTTCTTTGAGCTTTTAATTTCAGGTCAAATTAAAAATGTCAAACTCCCAATTTTTCCATTTTAACGTTGATGCTGAGGCAGGCCACCATGGCAATAACAACAACGTGGTGCCCAGCAACTAGGTGCCCCTGTTGACCCTAAGGGAGTCCCAGTCGCGGACCCGATCGGTGCTAACTCACACGTGGCTATCGAAGCAAATTTGCCTACTGACCCCGAAAATAGCATTTGCGGGGGAGCCTGGTCGATAGACCGGAGTACACACGACGGCGAAGGTGATGTGATAAACTTGCGGGTGATCTTCGAAATGATATAGGCTCAACAGGCAGCGATAGCCCAGTTGCAGAACAAAAGTCGCGCCCCGAGCAGAGTTGAGTCTGAACCATCCCAGGAAAACGCTCGCAGAAATGGACCAGCCACAGAAAGGCCGGGTGAAGCAAATGCCGGGACCAACCCTGAGATAATAAAGATGTTTGAGAAACTAACAAAACGGGTGGAATCGGGAGAAAGGAAAATCGAAGCTAACGACAAAAAATTGGAGACCTACAACTCTAGGGTCGATCAAATCCCAGGAGCACCACTGATACTGAAGGGCCAGGATTCCAAGAAATTTGTCCAAAAGCCTTTCCCTCCGAATGCAGCTCCGAAGCCGATCCCAAAGAAGTTTTGTATGCCTGAAGTTCCGAAGTATAATGGAACAACTGATAAAGATAAACATGTGACCTCCTACACGTGCGCCATCAAGGGAAACGATTTGGAAGATAACGAGATCGAATCCGTTCTGCTGAAAAGGTTCGGAGAGACCTTGTCAAAAGGAGCTATGGTATGGTATCACAACTTACCCCCTAATTCTATTGACTCGTTTGCTATGCTTGCAGATGCCTTTGTAAAAGCGCATGCCGGGGCTATCAAGGTCGAGATCAGGAAGTCAGACCTTTTCAAAGTAAAGCAAAGAGATAACGAGATGCTCAAGGAATTCGTGTCGAGGTTTCAAATGGAACTGATGGATCTGCCTTCGGTTGTGGACGATTGGGCCGTTCAGGCATTCACCCAAGGACTCAACCCCCAAAGCTCATTGGCTTCGCAACAATTGAAACAACATTTGATAGAGTACCCGACGGTAACTTGGGCCGACGTCCATAACAGATACCAATCAAAAATTAGGGTCGAAGATGATCAGCTCGGTACCCCTTTCGGATTCATTTATCCCGTCAGAACTAGTGACAGATCCAAAAGAGTCATCGATCATGAACCAAGATCGAACAGAGATCGGTATCCACCATACAATGGAGATCGAAGGGATAATGGGTACAGACGCAACCCTACGAAGAGTGCAAAAATAAGTGATCGAGGTCATAATAACAGGGGGCTAATGAGCAAAAATGGTTTCGACAAACCCATCGGGTCTAAGGAGGCACCGCGGTAATCAAAGTACAACTTCAGCATCAATGTTATCGACATCGTATCAGCCATCGGACGCATCAAAGATACTAAGTGGCCTCGATCGTTGCAATCTGATCCTACCCAAAGGGATCCCAACCTAATATGAAAGTATCATGGCACTCACGGCCACAGAATCGAAGACTGCCGACAACTGAGAGAAGAAGTAGCCCGGTTATTCAATAATGGACACCTCTGAGAATTTCTGAGTGATCGAGCCAAAAATCACTTCAGGAATAGGGACTCCAATAAGAAGATCGAGCAAGAGGAACCTCAGCACGTCATTAACATGATCATTGATGGAGTTGACGTCCCCCAAGGGCCGATGTTAAAGCGCACTAAGGTGTCCATTATAAGGGAAAAACGGACTTGATATTACGTATCGGAGGGAACAGTATCTTTCAATGACGAGGACGCTGAAGGCATCGTGCAACCACATAATGATGCACTGGTAATATCCGTACTCATAAATAAATCTCGAGTTAAGCATGTATTAATTGATCCAGGAAGCTCGGCCAAGATCATCAGATCGAGGGTCGTGGAACAGCTGGGTCTGCAAGACCAAATAGTGCATGTAGTCCGAGATTTAAATGGATTTAACATCCCATGCGAGACTACTAAGAGGAGATAACCATGCCGGTGAACACCGCCGGAACTATTCAGGAAACAAAGTTCTATGTGATCGAAGGATATATGAGATACAATGCTCTATTCAGAAGGCCGTGGGTTCACAACATGAGGGAAGTACCCTCGACACTACATCAGGCGTTGAAATTCCCCACACTGGGAGGGATCAAGACTATTTACGGAGAACAGCCGGCCGCAAAAATAATGTTCGTGGTCGATAAGGTGATCCCAATATCCGCACTAAAGGACCCGAGTCCAGTTACAAGGAAAGAAACCAAATAGCAATCACTGACACCGGCCCCGACCAAACCAGAGAACGATTCTGATGCCACCAAGTCAATGATTGAGGAGCTGGAGCAAGTCGTACTGGTCGAGCACTTGCCCGATCAGAAGGTATACTTGGGCACAGGGCTAACTCCCGAGCTCAGGAAAAAACTCATTGAATTCCTTATAGCTAACATAGATTATTTCTCTTGGTCCCATTTTGATATGACAGGGATCCCGCTAGAAATAACTACTCATAAGCTGAGCTTGGATCCGAGGTTCCACCTGGTTAAATAGAAGAGGAGGCCTCAGTCCGAAGTCAATCATGCATTTATCAAAGATGAGGTATCCAAACTTCTTAAAATAGGTTCTATTCGGGAAGTTAAGTACCCGGATTGGTTAGCAAACATAGTAGTAGTGCCTAAAAAGGAAAATAAATTAAGAATGTGTGTAGATTACAAAGACTTGAACAAGGCATGCCCTAAGGACTCTTTTTCTTTGCCTAACATCGATCGCATGATCGATGCGACGGCCGACCACGAGATACTCAGCTTTCTCGACACCTATTTCGGGTACAACCAGATCAGGATGGACCCAGACGACCAAGAAAAGACTTTCTTCATCACTAAATACGACACCTATTATTATAACGTAATGCCATTCGAACTAAAAACCGTCGGTGCAACTTACCAACGCCTAGTAAATCGGATGTTCGAAGAGAAAATAGGAAAATCAATGGAGGTTTACATTGACGACATGTTAGTTAAGTCCCTGCGAGTAGAGGACCATTTGGAACATTTGCAGAAAACCTTCAACATACTGAAAAAATACAATATAAAGCTGAACCCGGAGAAATACACATTCGAGGTCGGATCCGGGAAGTTCCTCGGATTCATGGTGTCCAACCGGAGGATCGAGGTCAATCTCGACAAGATCAAAGCTATAGAGGACATCACCGTGGTGGACAATGTCAAGGCCGTTCAAAAGCTAACTGAGCGCATAGCCGCCAAGGGTCGGTTCATTTCAAGGTCTTCCGATAAGATCCATCGGTTCTTCTTGTTATTGAAGAAGAAGAATAACTTCTTGTGGACCCCGGAGTGCCAGCAAGCTTTGGAAGAACTCAAACGGTACCTTTCGAGTCCACCTTTGCTTCGTACTCCGAAGGCAAATGAGCACTTGTACCTGTACTTAGAGGTATTCGAGATAGAGGTAAGTGGAGTCTTAGTCCGGGAAGAAGGTACGCAATTTCCTATATATTATGTTAGCAGGACTCTAGGCGAGGCCGAAACGAGGTATCCTCACCTGGAGAAATTGGCGCTCGCTTTGCTAAGAACCTCTAAGAAGCTAAGGCCATATTTTCAATGACATCCTATATGTGTCGTAACTACTTAGCCATTGAGGAACATAATGCACAAACCCGAGCTCTCGGGACGGTTGGCCAAATGGGCCGTTGAACTTAGCGGGTACAATATCGAATATCGACCCCGGACCGCCATTAAATCTCACATTTTGGCAGACTTTGTGGCCGACTTCACGCGGGCCTTAATACCTGAAGTCGAAAAGAAATTATTGCTAACCTCGGGGACCTCCTCGGGGATCTGGACCCTCTTTACAGACGGTGCCTCGAACGCCAAGGGGTCCGGACTCGGCATCGTATTGAAGCCACCCATGAGTAACATAGTTAGGCAATCTATTAGAACTATGAAATTGAATAACAATGAGGTCGAGTATTAGGCTATGATTGCAGGTCTAGAACTGGATAAAAGACTGGGGGCCGAAGTGATAGAAACTAAATGCGATTCCCTCCTTATGGTAAATCAAGTCAATGGGACATTCGAAGTGAAAGAGGAACGAATGCGAAGATACTTGGATAAACTACATGTAACGCTATATCGATTCAAGGAATGGACTCTACAATACGTGCCTTGGGATCAAAATAGCGAAGCCGATGCTCTGGCCAACTTGGGGTCATCGGTTGATGACGATGAATTCAGCTCGGGAACGGTCGTATAACTCATGAAATCGGTAGTGGAAGAAGGCCATGCCGAGATAAACTCGACAAGTTTAACCTAGGATTGGAGAAACAAGTATATAGATTACCTGAAGACTGGGAAGCTGCCTTCGAATCCCAAAGAATTGAGAACTCTGCGCACGAAGGCGACCAGGTTTAGCCTGTCCGAAGATAATACTCTGTTCAGAAGAACGTTCAATGACCCACTCGCCATATGCTTGGGGCCGGGAGACACCGAATATGTTTTAAGGGAAGTTCACGAATGCACCAGCGGAAACTATTTGGGGGAAAGATCGTTAGTTCATAAGATAGTCAGAGCCGACTATTACTGGATCGACATGGAGAAAGATATAAAGGAGTTCGTGTGAAAATGCGATGGCTGTCAGAGGCATGCACCAATGATCAATCAGCCCGGGGAGTTACTACATTCGGTCTTATCGTCCTGGCCGTTCATGAAGTGGGGAATGGACATCGTCGGTCCCCTACCATGGGCACCCAGTAAGGCTCAATTTATACTATTTATGACTAACTATTTCTCTAAATGGGTTGAAGTTGAAGCGTTCGAGAAGGTCTGTGAAAAAGAAATCATCGACTTCATTTGGGACCACATCATACGCTGGTCCGGTATACCGGCCGAGATAGTATGTAATAACGGAAAACAGTTCATCGGCAGCAAAGTAAGCAAATTTTTCGAGGACCATAAGATCAAGAAGATCTTGTCAACACCCTATCAATCTAGTAGGAACGGGCAGGCGGAGTCGACGAATAAAACAATCCTTCAAAACCTTAAGAAAAGGTTGGCCGATGCCAAAGGGAAATGGAAGGCAATCCTGCCCAAAGTCTTATGGGCATATCGCACAACCTCAAAATCCAGTACTGGGGCCACCCTGTTTTCGTTGGTCTACTGCGGCAAAGCACTAATACCGGTCTAGGTGGGAGAACTGAGCCTTAGGTTACGGTATGCAACCAAAGAATCTAACGGCGAGGCCATGAGCATGAGCCTAGAACTACTGGATGAGAGATGCGAGGCCACTCTAGTCCGGCTGACCGCCCAAAACCAGTGGATAGAAAGATATTACAACCGAAGAGCCAACATCCGATATTTTAACATTGGGGACTTGGTATTAAGAAGAGTAACACAGAACACCCGGAACCCGAATGAAGGGAAGGTAGGACCGAACTGGGAAGGTCTGTATCGAATCATCGGGATTACCGGTAAAGGTTCACACAAACTCGAAGCGGGAAATGGCACACAGCTACCAAACAACTAGAACATGACCCACTTAAAATGATACTATTACTAAGGTATGCCATCATTCGTTTTCTTTTATTTTGGCTAACACTTGCAGGCAACAGCCGAAGGAGAATGTAGCTGATTAGGCCTGAAAGCACGCGTTGCACTCTTTTTTTCTTGAACCGATTTGTCCCAAAATAGATTTTTCGGCAAGGTTTTTAATGAGGCAATAATAAATCGTGCTAACTTAGAGTCGAAGACCGGTTTTAAATAGGAGTCAATGGTCACATCCACAGTATCCGAGTCCACTCGAAGATCGACCCCGAATACTAGGGGCCATCACCCTCGAGTCATGATCTTTAGCAAGGAACAAAAATCTGTGATCGACCAGTCTAGGCTCGGTGGTTAGGATTCATTGTAAGGGCCAAACAGTCAAATAAACTGTGCTCGAGTAGGTCACACTGGCCGCAATACGAGCTTTTACACAATCTTGTACGTTACGCACTAAAATGAAAGAAAGTTTCTACTTTCCTAACAAACATTTTTTTGCTTCTTAAAAGTATCGAGCCTAAGGGCTACTTCTACTCGAGAACTATCAAGCCTAAGGGCCACCCCTATCGTAGCCCAGAGGGCTACCCCCACTCGGGGACTGTCGTCCTGGATAAGTTCAGATGGCTCGGGTTATCGAAACCCGAAGGCACAAAACCTATTAGGTAGTGCCCAAACCTAAAAGGCTACGGCCACCCTAAAAATGGTTCGGAGACGTTCGAAACCCGTAATCAAAACATAAGGCCTTCAACAAAATTTCAAACTTGTTCAAAGGTTACCCTCGACAAAATTATAGTCTAAAAATATTCAAAACAAGCATCTTGGGGAAAGCTTCTGGTCACTACGAGCCCCCATAAGTTTCAAGCAAAACTTGCATCGAGGACAAGTCTTGTTCGGACCTCCGAAAAATAACTTATTACTACGTTTTATCTCGTGTTAAGGCATTTGAAATCTTTGCAATTGTAAAAAGGATGCTAAAGGTAATAGACCTGAAAATTTCCAAAAGGGAAAAAACTTTATATATACATTCCAAAATATCTTTACAGGGACCAATGAAACAGCCTCAACAAAATAAATGTACAAAATGCAAAAACAAAGACAAAAGTTCCTAAGGCACCTATGCTTGATCTTCACTAGAACCCGCCTCGTCACTAGAGCCGTTGGGGTCTTCTTATCTTCGAGTTTATTGGAGCCCTCAGAGCCTTCTTCATCCTCGGGTTTAGCCAGCTTCTTGGCCTTGACCTCGAGCTTTTTTGCCTTCTCTATCTCGAACGACAGGTCGAAGCCTCAGGCATGGATCTCTTCGAGGGTCTCCCTTCGAGACAACCGCTTCACGTACTCAACAATGTCTTTCAGGCGGGCCTCGGATGCCTCGACATCGGCCCTATACTGGGCCACTATCTCTTCAATATCGGCGGAGGTTGTGTGCATCTGAGCCTTTACAACTTCACATTCACTGCTGAGGGCATCCCGCTCTGCCAGGGGCCGAGTTCAGTTGAGCTCGGAGTTCCTCATTCACTTGGGCTCGCTTATCAGCCTTCTCTTGTTCCACTCGGAGTTGAACTTCTATTGATGCCAGTTGTGCCTGGGCGATCTCCTTCTCTGAAGCCAGCCGGTTTATTTTGCCCTTGCAAACATCATCCATGGCTTGGACCTCATTCATTTCAGATTGGTGTTGGTCAATCCGGTCAATCTTCTGCTAAACCTGTGAGGTTTGGTCCTTAGTCGCCATGGCTAAGTCTTCATTGCTAACTTCGAAAACCTTTACCTTTTTGACCAAGTCGGTATGCTCCTTCTGAGCCGCATCCAGCTTGGCATGGAGATTCCCCTTCGTGTTGCTCGCTGAGAAGCTTATACATGTCTCTTTTCTCGGCAAGCTCCTTGATCTCAACCTGAGCTGGTTAACCTCAGTCTGGTACCGAAGAAAGCTTTCGTGATGGAGTACCGAGGCCTGCAAAATGGTAAAAGAAAGAAGACATGAGAAATATCAAGGACTAAGTCAAAGGTCAAAAGATCGTAATGATACCTTACACGATTCAGTGCCGGCTGTGCCTCATTGAACATGCACGGACGTCCACCTAGTTCATTTTCGCCTGGTCTTCTTCGGTCACCAGGAATCGAAGGTGGCTCGCTACTCCTACGGGAGCGGAAAGAACATGGGCATCCTCTGGGATAGTGATGACTATTGACCTCTTGCGACCGGGATCTACACTTGGGGGAAGGGAATTAGTTGACTAACTTCAGGCTCAAATTCAGCCCACCGACTTTTGAAGACGACTCCTTTCTCGGCACTTCCAGGTCGCCTAGCCCGGAAAAATACTCCAAGAGGACAAGTCTACATCGTAAAAAGAGGAACGAAGGGGATCGTCCGTGCCATGAGTCCCTTCGTTAGACCTTTCCTTTCTCGCTTGGGCCTTCTCGAGCATGGACTCGGTATAAGAAGGCTACCCTAAAATATCTATTACACTGAATGCCTCCTTCGGGGCGTGGCCGGCATCCTGGGAAGTCTCGGCCCAGGTCTCCTCATCGACCCCCCGGGTTTTAAGGAGATCAGCCTCATGGATATCCTCTTCAACGGCTTCTTGCTCCTCGGGGGATGTCGGCCCATGGGCCACGAAATAAATTGTCTTCTTCGGGCTCATCCCTGAGCCAAAGAAGCGAATCCGAGTCGGTGCTCGAAAGCTAGAACTTTCCTTCGCCTTACGGGCTAACCTTTGCTTTGGCTTCTTCTTTTGTGAGCTCGGGGAGCCCGGAGCCTTCCTTTTATTCTTTTCTCCTGCTGCAGCCCCGAGCTACCCCAAAGCGGAGGGGTCAACTAACGAATCCCCATCCCCTACTGAAGGCCTATGCTCAATGGTCTTAGGCAAACTTGCAAAAGGAAAAGTGAAGAAAAGAGGGTAAGTATGATGCGAATGGGAGAGCCAGATGTTACCTATTCGAGGAAGGGTCTTACCGCGAAAATGGGCCTCCAAGCGGCCCCTCGAGAGTTTGCGCCATGTGTGCTTGGAATAATGTATCTGTGAACAAATTCCCTCGATCCACTCCTTGAGCCGAGGGATAGCGTTTGGAACTCGAGCGACGGTTGCACCACCACATATACCAGTAAGAAAAGAGGACATGAAGGTAAAATAGCGTTCAAAGGGAAACCATACTTACGATATGCGTTCCACTTCTTGGGGAATGACATGAGTTTGGAGGGAACCGAGTCTTCGGTCTCCACCCAAATGAAACGCCCCTGCCAGCCCCAGTCCCGGTCCTCATCGATGCTCAAGAATGAGGCTTTGCTGGCCTGGTGTGTGGGCTTTATTAGTCCCCCTCGGAAGATTCGGGGATAGTATAGGCGGAGTAAGTGATCGATGGCGAACCAACAGGATTCGGTCTTGTTCACGAAAAAATGGAGGAGAATGACGATCCTCCACAACGACGGATGGATTTGATCTAGGCATACTTCATACCTCTTGAATAAATCAAAGATAACCGGGTCCACCGGGCCCAATGTGAATGGATAAGTGTAAACACTTAGATACCCCTCCATGTGGGTAGTGATGGCGTCTGCAGGCCCGGGGACTACTACGTCCTTACCCGTCCAGTTGCAGTCCTCTCGGATTATGGGGAGGACGTCTTCGGTAATGGAGCATATATATCTTGATACTCATTCACCCTGGCCCTGTACCGACGAGGGCTTCTCAACCTTAAAGTCATCGGCATTCAAACAACCCCCGGGAACTAACATTTTCAAGGGAGGCTCGGCAGCCGGTTCATCGGTAGTCGCGCCAAGAGCAGACCTCTCGAGGACGACCACATCGGGAGTGATCTCCTCGATTTCAGCGGTCGGTTGCGAAGAAGAAGAAGTGGCTTGTTGGGAAACAGATTTTGAAGTTTTAGCCATTGTTATCTAGAAAAAGTTTGAAAAGTATGAAGAAAGGTTGAAAGATGAAAAGTCAGGTGCGCTGATTTGGGTAAATATTAGGTAAAAACTTGTAACTTACTGAGAAGTCTTGAAGAATGGATATAAAAATAGTAGAGTATGAAGAAGGGTAGTGATATCCTGAAAACTCGAAAGTAGAAGCTTGGCCAAAAGGTAAAAAAATGAACAAAGGAGGAAAGTATTTATAGAGGTTTCGCGTTGTTTCGCATTCAGGGATAACCCGCCGATAGCTGACGCGTGTTTGAAATCATAACGACACGGCTCACGGGACGCTTTAGATTCTTTGTCGTTTCTGGCACATCGTATTAGAGAAGGGATCGAAGTGCATATGTCGTTTCTCATCGTTTCAGTAAACTTACTCTCCGAGAAACGAGGAGACTATCTGTATACGGGTAAAACCGATCCCGTAGAATACCTCGGTTCTCGATGGAGTAAATGGAGCAGAGACATGACCGTAAGGAATTGGAATCAGGGCAAGGAGCCCCTCGAGTCGGGGTCCGGGCAAAACACTTGCCCTCGGAAGATGCGGGGCCACGTCCCCCAGGTCCGTTTCGAATCCCAAAACTTCGGAGAGCATTACCAGATAATCGAGCATGACTAGCAAAAGGGCCTTGATATCCGCGCCCAGCCGGATGTCACGGCGTGAATCTCGTCACGTATCGGCCGGAAATCTGTGATTAGCAAAACGGAAGATTTTTACCTTTTATGGAATTGTACTTAGGGTAAAACTCCTCTACTATATAAAAGGGAGTCTGACTATTCATTAGACACATTGTAACATGCATATCAAGGTAATATACTCTTATTTTCTCTGTTATTCAAAGTTCTTACTTTTGTTCATCAGTTCTTCGTTATCGAGAGCCCGGGATCGAAGGCAGGCATTTCATTAAGCTGTTACTGAGTCCGAGGTCATTCCTCTTAATTGGTTTGACAATTTATTACGTTCTTTATCTGTTTAATCTAATATTACGTTCTTTATCTATTTAATCTAACGCTTTTTATCATTTGTATTGAATTAATTCGCATATCCTTAAAATCAAATATAAATTCAATTGTTATCCATTTTTTAGGATAAACAAACATATAGTAATAATAAAATGCAACAGGAAGAGGACCTAATAATGGTTTGATTAGTGAATCATCAATAAATCATTAATATACCAGTAACGCGAAGTCAACATCGTGCAGAATGTCCTTTTTCAAACCCGGCAGATTCATAAAACAATGTTACTTCTACCATAATTAAGTGTAATATATTAATTAACTATAATTAAATATAAAAATATATATGAAAATACGTATCAGACACTTTTGGTATACGCATTGGCTAATCTCCTCTCCCTTTAGTTGGTGTAGCATCTGGAATGTGCTGGCAGATGCATGGGGTGAGGAAATTGTCTTACCAGTCTTGACTAATTGATGCTGCCTTCACCTCCCTAAAGTCCTAAACTGATCATATCAACTGCCACCTAGGGAGGATTGAGGAATGTGTATGTGCACTATTGATTTGGCTAAATTCGGTATACCTAACGACAAATCCAATGTACAGATATATTCCAATTGAAAGCTTCCTCTAAGTTAACAAAATTTTGTGTCAACTAATCAAATAAAAGACAAAGAAAATGTCGATTCTATTTTCAACAAGCACCAAAAAATGCAAATCAAAACCCAAATAACACGAAGAAGAATATAAGGAAGACATAAAAATATATGTATGTGGAGAGAGGGTGTATACAATAAACATATTTTGTACCAGAAAATAAAGCAAGAGATATTCCCAAATCATATGCCACAAGATAAAAGCAAGAGATGGACCCAATTTCAGATTTAACCTTTGTACAACGAGAAATGACTCACATCGGCTCAAGAAGAAGAAGAAATCTAAAATAAAATTTTTTTTTTAAAAAAAAACAAAAAGGAGGCTAAAGCTTATGCACAACCAAGAAACGCAAGGCAGCTACGACACTGTCCTTTGCAGAACCTAAAGAACAATAATCTGACAAACAAAAAAAGCCAAAGCATAAAACAAGTACACAATTGTCTTTTAGCTCCAAAATTCTAACACCTCATCCTTATTGAGATGATGAACATAACTCAACACCCAACCACTTAATTCTGACCGTAATATTCCCTTTTCACCGGAATATTACATCTTTCGCTTACCGGATTTGGGTCGTCGGTTAGATTTTTCATTCTTTCCAAAGGCGCTACAGAATCCACATGCAGATACTTTAGGAGACGGCGGCTCTATTGCCGGCGACACCTTACCAGTTCGGAACCCGCGGTTAGATCGGCTCCTTTCAATGGATCCAGCTGTTTCTGATGAAGCCTTATTCACAGACACCGACACCTCCAATTTGGGTTTTGCTCCTCTAATTGGATCTTCTTTTTCTTCTCTGTCAGCTTTAGTACTACTTTCTTCTTTAGGAAAACGGCCCAGCTGAATCAATTCACCTGACGCTGTCAATATTTTGTCGTCCCATACAAGTCCTGATGAACCCTGTCTCCGAAACGACGTCGTGGATCTCTGTAATCCAGCCATCAGAGAATTGAGGGAAAAAGTTAACACCTATCTCAAATATTTTTGCAGAAAGTCTTGTTCTTTTATACTGGATTTGACTCTAGATCTTTCTCGGGATGAGCACTGTGAAAACAAGTATGGAGGCCCTCGCGATTGTGGTTGGACTTTTTCTCACATGTTTCTGTACCACCACCCGTATTTATAGAATGGAAGAGATAGGAATGGGACCGGTGTTACAAAAGGACCGTAAAAATCAGCTTGTTTTAAAATCGTGTTTTTTTTCAAAATTATGTTTTTCAAAAGTACTTTGGGAAACAGTAACTAATTTACTTAAAAAGTAAATCTGAACAGTAATTAGTGTAGTTTTTAAAAATTATTTATAAGTATATTTTTCTCAAAAGTGTTTTACAAAAAAATATTCTTGGAGAGTAACTATTTTTTTTGCTTCTCTTTAAAAGTATTTTTTTCCCCTAAAAGCTTGGCCAAACACTTTCACTTAAGAAAAAGAAATACTTTATTTTTGAAAACAAATACTTTTGGCTAGAAGCTTGGCCAAACAGATTATTAATAACTCCATGAATTTAGAAAATTCTGGCAGTAAGTCATTCATTTTTAATAAGCCTTATCCAATGCGAATTCAAATGAGTATGTAATTGAAAAAAATGGGAGAGGTAAAATGAGATAAGTAACTTTGTATGCATTGTTTGTATAGTATTTATAGGATTGATGCGTTTTTATTTGTTATATTAGGTTACCCGCTTTATCTTTTTAGTTTTTAATATATACTTACTCAAAAATAAAAATTCTGTCATTACGTTTTAAGTGATTTGGGAAGTGTAGATTATTTTTACATACTTATAAAGATTAAACTCTAGTAGTACGGAGTATATAATATAGCTCACGGGTTGGTTAAAGGTAGTCGGCCGTTTAGTCACTCCCTCGTAATGACTCTATTAGGTGTGTAATATTTTATTAAGCATTATTTCTTTTCCTAATTAATGATACATAATAAGGCATGCTCTTAGCAACTTTTAACATTCATATTATGAATTCACTCTTGTTTAATTACTTTCATTCACGTATTCTATTTCTTTCTTAACTCTTTCGTTTCCTTTGACTGTGAGTCTGTGACTATTTCTTTATACATGAATAAAAGAAATCTGACTATAGGAATCTAAAAATGTACCTCTGCGCTTCTGCCAAATTGTCTGTTTCTTCGTTTGTTTGATGATTTTCTCTATTGTCCTTTCTTCTTCGCCTAAAGTATTTTAATATACCTTTGATTGTTTCCATCGTCGGCATAGTTTTTGTATTCTATTCTTGCCATTGATTTGTGGTTACTCGTAATTGTTTACTACGTTTTAAATTTATGAATGTTACTTAATTTAAAATCAACAAGTTTTTAAATGTACCCAAGAAACTAATTTCAACCTTTTAGATTTATTCCGCCAATAAGGAAAAGATCCAGTTTTTAGAATGCTGGCGTAGTACGTTTGCTTATTTAAAAATGTCTTTTAAACTGAATCAATATTTATCTTATTTAGCTGCCAAATTTTGTTTTATTAACCAACCAATGATTGAAAAATCACAATTTTATTGGAGAGAAAGAAACAGTTAATAATTTTTTTTATTGACTCAAAAGCAATTTAATACATTTAATTTGAACAGAACGAGACCATAAGGTTGGGAAATTAGCTAGGTTAGGCGCTACATATTAATTGTCCGTCCAACCAATCCAATATATGGGTTCTAGCTACTTCGCCATTTATTAGTGTTATTGAAGACAAATTCTTCGAGTCCAATTATATTCATTTTGGTGCCATTCCTCTATCCCCGTAATATACACTAGGCATTTAATGTTTTACTTTTCCCCGTCTATGCTAGTTGTTATGTTTTTAATGTACATGTTCTTCAAATTTAATATTATACATTTTGATTACTGTAGTTATTTACTCTTCAAATTTGGACTTTCTATTGTGCAATGTTTTCTTATTACCTATAAATAAATTATCGTTGCTAGCTGTAGGTAAGGATGTCAAAATGATTTTGCAATTACTATGCGGAACAGTCGTTCCACCTATCTTTTAGGAACAAATAGGTGGACGAATTATTGATTGCTAAATGCTAATTAATCAGTAAACTTTGTCCTATATTACTTCAATCTAAGGTTCAGTTTTACCAGATAACGATCCCATATTTTATTCTCGCTTCTAAAATTTTCACAGGTCTACATCACTAAGAAAATAAAATTAAGAAAACGCCAATCAAGAGGTGGCCTACTGCGTTTGTTGGGAGGAGTATTCAAGTGCATGTGGACTTTTTCATTAAATCACAAGTCACTTAGGCCACAGCCAATTGGGTTTTGTCACCATCAACGCTGCGTAGAAAATTGCGTGTTCCTTTCAAACATGGCAACTTATTTATTTCTTCTCTTATGTTTTTTTATTTATTATACAAGTCAATAGCTTGGAAAATTCATGCGCTCCCTCTCTCGGCTCAATTATTAACAAGTTAATTGTGTTTAGTTTTTCTCTTTTCTTAATTGATTTATGATTAACCTTTTGAATTCAAAGTATATAAACACACTCAAAGCACCGCACACATCAATGTCAAACATTATCATCATCAGCATTATATATCATTAATTAGCCATCTGTTATGAAGATTCAAGTTGCTTTTTGGCTTTTTGCCTGCTCATTCTTGCCCTCAAAGATGACCACGAATGCTAGGTCAACTTGTGGGGATTGAGATTAAATCAACTTATATCATTATCCTATCACTAATAACCCAGCTCTATTTCATTTATAACCAGGCTAGCTAGTAGTTAGGCTTAATTCATTACCTTTATCATTATTTTCCCTTCACTTCTATTTCCTGTCAACCATTTCCAATGATTAGTGAAAGTGTGAAACATACGTAAGCATTAATTCCTGTAAAAATAAACTGCTATAATCTTACGTTAAGATGCAGCCACTCGTGAAATTACACGGGATTTGTTGTTATTGTAATCTCACATTAAGGTGCAACACGAACGCCTATATGCAAGTAACTGGACATATTCTATACCTATATTTCTTCTTTAGTCAATAAGTTAAAATATTATTATAACAATCCCGAATATAGTGCTTTTCTACCTGAGTGGGCTATTCCTGAGTGGGCCTTTGCTTCCGTCGAACAATTAAACAAGGCAATTGGGTTAAGACCTTGTTCGCTTCGAACTTCTTGATAAGGCTCGGTTAACACGGGCCATTGAAAGAACTAGGATGGACCTGTCTTGTTCTTTTTGTTTTTTGAGAAAATGACCCTCTATAGCCCCTCAAAATTTTAATAGCTCATGTTTTTTCCCATTGAAATGTCCCTCCGGTCCAAACATATTATATCTAATAGCCTGAAATATCTATTTTGTATATTTTTTGTATAGTGACAGCCTATTTGGTATTTATTTCAACGTTATACATAATGGATATTCAGTGATATCCAGGTTTTTCTTTTTCAACTCCATATACAAGCGCACACTCATTTTTTATATAGTGACAGTCTATTTTGTATATATTTTGTATAGTGACAATCTATTTTAGTATATTTTTTGTATAGTGACAGTCTATTGTATACAAATGAGATTTGCTCAATTAATTTTAGAAAAGAGTTTTTGTTGAATTTGGTATTCTTCAAAGTATTTTAAACAAAACAACAACAACTATCTACTACGTATCAATCCTCTAAAGTCACTGATTGGTCACATTGCGTTGTGCCTCAATTGCGAGTACTGATTAAAGAATTGAAAGGCACTTGTGATAATAACTTTATTTCATATCCAACAATTGCAAAAGCCGCAAGCGGTATTTTGACAATAATAAAACTGATTTTGTGTATCATTGGTGGAAGATTGGAACGGCTCGATGGCAACAAAATCTACCGCATTTGAGCAAATTTAGGCCAGCCATTATAATTTGTTTGGGGCTATAAATTGTATGGCTTAATTCATGGCTAGCAAATGATAATTATTTCCACCGGTCGGCTACAAATGAAATTTGCTCTTCTTTTTTGCCTTCTTCAAATTTTTGTTTTTTTTTGAAAAAAAGAAGAAGATAAGACGGTATAAATACAATCAACTAACGAAATAAGTTAAACCATACGAATTATATACAATGAAGATAAGTAATTAATTAATTAATTTAGTAAAATGAAAAACAAGAGTGGTAATTTAAGATGCTCCAAAAGCATCTATTTTTGGCTTTCTTTAGTTATTCTTGAAAGTATTTAAAAAAACAAAGACATAAATAATTTAATAAGAAAAAGATAAAACCAGCTATAATAATAATAAAGCAAAGTGACCAATGTGTCATTGTAATATGCTTATAAAATGTCCTAAGGATCAAATGCCAAGAAATGTAAAGATTAGCAATTTCTCCGGCCGGTTGATGTTATAAGCACACCAGCTGAAAAGTCTCGAGATGAGACTTAAGAGTGATCAAGAAATGGACCTTCCCTATTATTATTAACATTTTTTCTTAATCTTTTGTGCTCAATCCAACTTTAGAAGCAAATCAGAACTTTCCTTTGGCATTTAGGAAGTAAGTTGAAGTAATAGGGAAACAGGTAGAGAGATGAATTTACACTTCATTGTTTCAGGACACTAGAAGATGCAAGATAGGGATGTAACAGCAGTCCTTTAATTGGGAAGTTCTGCAATTTCATCCCTTTTATTGAACCACACCCTTCAATCCAATGCCATTCCCACTTATCTTTTTTTGCACATTCCCTCCATACTACCATTCCTGATTCAAGATCTCTATACAAACACATAGCACCAGCAGTATACACACATTTGGTATTAATACTACCCCATCTTCCTTTACCTTCTAACAATCTTGCCCCAAGTTCTTGTGGCACTTTCTCAATCATTCTCCAATTATTACCTTCACAAAGTTCCCATATATATGCTCCAGCATCACACGTTCCGCCAACAAGACTCAACTTCCCATTTCTTGGCACTAATGCTGCAAATTCAAGCCTGTCAGCCATTGGCACACTTAACTCTGTCCATTTATTCTTCCCAATTTCGTATCCCATTATGGTATAAACGCGAGCAGACGTGATCCAATACAGGACACCGTTACAGTAAACGCTCTCGTTTGGTGTCCAAACTGTTAGCCTTACAGAAAATTCCATTGGCATTGGTCCAATTGTTTTCCAATTATTGTAAACAGAATCGTATACTTCTAAGGTGGGCTCATACGAGGCACCTCCTCCAATGCTGCTAGCCTCTGACATTCCTCCAGCCACATAGACCTTGAAGTTGACTGAATTTGATTCTATTACCCCAACTGCTGGATTAGTCCTTGTGACATTTAGCTTAGGGAGTTGTCTGAATTGCTTAGTGAAGGGGTTGCATATGGCTAATTGAAGGGTAGTAGTTGTAGCCTCTCTTAGAAGTATCAGGCCGCCAATTGCAGCAATGGGGCGAATTGGGTTGGGAATGAAGTCAAGAGGCAATAGGTGCCACGAATCATCAATTGGATTGTGAGCATAGCAAAAGTGCCCCGTGATGCGCGTTGGCAAGGCTACGAACCACGGCGGGTGGTGCCGCTGAGGTGAAGCTGAATTCTTGGCACATATATGCCAATTTTTGCAAGCTGATTTCGCCCTGGCTAAGGAATCAGGGGAAAGATAAGAGAAAATGTTGGCCAAGATATCAAAAGGAAGGTTGCTCCACATAGTGTTGGACGTCTCCAAAGGCTATTGTTACAAGGGGGATATGGAAGAATATATATATGGCACAAACTGCAAAGCAATTGTGGCTGAGCAATGATTGAAGCGGAGATAAATTACTGGAGGATCTGATTTAGCATAGAGATGCGTGACCCACACGTGAGTGTGTCCAGTTGCTTTAAGTTCTTGTTTTTTTGTACTGCTTTTGTTGTGTTCTGGATGTATTTAATGCTTAAACAGTGGTTCTTGGAAGTGCCTGTCAAAATCCGCCCTAAGTATATTTAGCATAATACAGCATTAAGAAAAGAGTCGGTCGAGGTCACCCAAAAAGCAGTAAAGTCATTGGTCGAAATGTCGACATGAGCCGTAGCCGAAATATCGACAAGAGCCGTAATCGAGATGTCAACAAGGGTCGAGGTCGATGTTGAATATTGATGATAGGAGCTGTAACGGCTAGTTTGTCAGGATAGGATATTAAAAGGGAATATTCTAGTGGATATTCTCTGTACTTGTACTATTAGAGTTTCTTAGAAAAATGTCTCGTATATATAGAAAGAAGAGACAATAATAGGGGCATGTAATATTCATTTTGATAAGAATACTTTTCAGAAGAAGATTCTTTCTCTCTTGCGAAAATATAAAAATTATCTTTTGATAAAGATTCTTGCTCATGTCGATCCACACTTTTCCACTAGATCCGACAATTGTTTAAACAAATTTTGGATCTTTCTATCACTCATCATTGTCAGGAGTAACATTCTTCCAATCCATTTATTACTGAGTGAATCATTCTTCCTATTTACTTAAATGTCATTTATTACTATTTATTGCTAGTTATACCTCCATTATTGCTCATGCTTTAAAGATATTTTGCACTTATTGTCATCAATTATTTATGAAATTTGTCCCTATTTCCCACACGTTTTCAAGATTTGCATTTAGCGTTATTATCCTTAATTAGATTTAACCCATTATTACATAAATTTAATAGTTTAGCCGAAAGTTATACTTTTTGGTCAAACAATTTGGCGCCGTCTGTGGGGATTTTCTAGCTAAGTCTTTAAGTTTCTTCTAGATCTACAATCGACACTGGTTACTGACGTAAATAAAAAACAAAACAAGAACTTTTTTCTCTCTGCATGCATAGATCTAATATGACAGGTAAAAGAGAAGAAAGAACGAGAATAATGAGTGACCTCCCAACCAACCTCATGAACATCATCCATGAAATCTCTAAAGCAGTGGACGACGACACAACTCCCAATGCCTCTCCTAGGCGAGGTGGATCACCCTCTTCCCACTGCAGCATCACAAAATCTCTTGGTAAGACAGCCTCCACATCCGTGGGAGAGGAGCCACCACTAGTGATAAAGAAGCTCCTTGAGGCCTGGCTAACTGATACACTGACCAGCGTCCTCCACAAGCCTGTTCAGGATGCGGCCGCAGCAAACTCGAGAACCTGTGCTACACCACCAGTGGACGAGCAACATGATCAACCTCCTCCCCCTCCCACGACGACAAGTATTACTCACGATGTCGTTAACAATGCAGGCGACAACGCTCTCACAGCCATTCTGAAAAGGATTAAGGAAATGAAAAATGGAACAAGGCACTTCGGGACCAAATGAGAGAACAACAAGAAAGGGTCGATAAGATACCGGGCGCTCCTAAGCTATTTCTGATGAGAGATGCTGAACGGTTTGTCAAGCAACCGTATAGTGACAGCGCTGCCCCACATGCCATACAAATGACCTTTAAAATGTCGCCCTGTCTGAAATTATACGATGGCATAACTGACCCCGAGGATCATGTGACCCATTACGTCACCGCCGTAAAAGGAAATGACCTCGCGAAGGAACAAGTATCCTCAATTCTACTAAAGAAATTCAGCGAAACCCTCACGGGAGGTGCATTAACCTAGTATTCGCAACTGCCTGCACATTCCATCGAAACCTTTGAGGAAATGACCGATAAGTTCGTGACGGCCCATGTCGGGGCCAAGAAGGCCGAGGCAAGAGTAAACGACATTTTTGCTATCAAACAACCTCCGGGAGAGGGGCTGAGAGACTTCCTCGCCCGTTTTAACCGAGCAAGAATGACCTTGTCCAATGTATCAGAAGGAATGGTGGTAGCCGCTTTTCAAAACGGGTTGAGCTGAAATGGTTCAAGGGCGACAAAAATATTATTAAGTCGGCTTATGAAATATCCCCCAACAACTTGGGACGAAATACATAATGCATATTGTGCCAAAGTCTGAGCAGACGACCTCAATGGGCCGACCCATCGACTGACCTCGATACAAACAGAATCCAAAAAAGATCAGAGAAATGATATCAGAAGAAATCCCGCGGCCTCACAACCAAATCGGGAACGTCATCTCCCATATGTCAGAACTACCGCTGCGTCCTCATCTCGCCATGAAGAAGACCCATCCCGATCAAGAACAAGGACTCACCGGAATGAGAGAGGTATGTCCCATTTACTATTCGCTCATAATTTTTGCGTGTCACCTACAGAGATCGTCTACGCCTTGGAGAAGCTCGGACCGAAGGTAAAGTGGCCGCAAAATATGAGGTCAGACCCGAATACCAGAAAATCAGACGCCCTGTGCGAGTTCCATCAAGAGCGAGGACACAAAACTGGAGAGTGCATTGCCCTAAGACAGGAGGTCGTAAACATGTTGCGACAGGGACACCTCAAAGAATTGTTGAGCGATCGGGGAAGGACCAAATTTGCCAGTGATCAGGGGCAGCGTCCGGGGGCAGCGATCGGGGGCAGGCCTGGACAGAAACTTTAAGTTATAAACAAAAAGGGGACTCCGTCCTATTTTCTATTTTTGACAAATTAGAGCTTGGGGAGAAGCGATTTTGAGAGATTTTCAAGGAAAAACATCGGGGTAAGTGATTCTAACTCGGATTTGGTCGATATACACGAATATATCACTGTTTTCATCATTTATTTAGTATTTTTAGATGGAAATTTGGGGAAAATTGTAGAAATTTCATAAAATAAATTTTTGAGATTTCAAAGTCGATTCGGAGTCGGATTTGAGTGAAACTAGTATGGTTGGACTCGTAATTGAATGGATTGTCTGATTTTGTAAGTTTCATCGAATTTCGAGACATGGGCACCACGTGTGATGTTTTAGTGAAGTTCCAGATTTTTATTGGAAAATTAGTATTTTCATATGGAATTAATTTCAATGATTTGTATTAACTGAATCAAATTAATTATGACTAGATTCGAGGCTTTTGGAGACCGATTCACTAGGCAAGGGCATAGCGGAGTAAGAAATTACACAGTTTGAGGTAAGTAATATTTCTAAACTTGGTTTTGAGAGTATGAATCCCCGAATTTGGTATTATATAAATTATTTGGAGGTGACGCACACGATAGGTGAAGAGCGTGTGGATGTGCACCATAGAAATTATGATTTGAATAAATTCTCTGAAGTTATAAAATTAAAGAATCATGTTATTATCTCAATATTTTCCACGTGTTAGGGAAAGTGAGCTAAGACCCTTATTAAAGATCATGTTTAGGCTACGTGCCGATATTTTGGGACCCATGGGGTCGTATTGCTGTTGAATTAATTGTTTTAAAAATGTACATTTCACACTCATTCATATTCGTCCATTGTGAGGATAATTATGGGATCGAGCTGCGCGCCGCAGCAGGCCATATTGGCTTTATATATATTATTATTATTATTATATGGATCGGGGTTGCCCGCCTGCAGCAGGCCTTACATGCTTTATTACTATATGGATCGGGACTGCCTGCCTGTAGTAGTCCATATCGGCTTTATATCACGCTTGGGCTGAAGGAGCCCCTCGGAAGTCTGTACACACCCCCAATGAGCGTAGATGATTATATATTCGGGATGGACTTCCCAGGGAATGGACTTGCCTTACTTATTCATATTGTGATGCATTTCCCTGGACATGGATCTTGTCCGTATTATTTACATTTGGGGATAAATTTCTCAAGGCTGGATTGGCCTTATACGATACTGAGTAACTCACTGTCAGTCGATGTGTATATATATACACAGGATGGAATATCCCTAGGCTGGATTATCCATATACAGTACTGAGTGACCGAATGAATTGTGACCAGTAGCACATGAGGTATTTCCACAGAGATGGCATATTCCCCACATCATGCACTATTGATCTATTTTTGCTTGTAGTGAGTTTAACTGTTGAACTTAAAAGCATGCCTACTTTTCTGCACTATTATTTATGTACTGGACTGTACCTGCGGAGCTCATCACTAATTTTAGCCCAGAGGTTAGTCTTGTTACTTATTGAGTGGTTGTACTCATACTACACTCTACACCTCATGTGCAGATCCAGGTGCTTCCGTACACGGCGACTGTTAGACCTCAGTGTGTTACCAGTTGGAGACTATCAAGGTAGCTTCTTGGCGTCCGCTGACCTTGTCTCTCTTTCTCTCAGTTATTGTACTGTTCTATACTGTCAGACAGTATTTTTATCAGTAAGACTTTGTATTTATATTAGATGCTCATGTACTCAGTGACACCGGATTTTGGGAGTGTTTATATCTATAGTTGTGAGATTTCTACCACTGAATTTAAATATTATATTTTCAAATTTAAAAAATATGGTATTTTATTGAGATTCTCGGATTGCCTAGTATTGAGATAGGCGCCATCACGACAGCTGAGATTTTGGGTCGTGATAAGTTGGTATCACAGCTTAGGTTACATAGGTCTCACGAGTCATGAGCATGTTTAGTAGAGTCTTGCGGATCGGTACGGAGACGTCTGTACTTATCTTCGAGAGGTTGTCGAATCCTTAGGAAAATTTCACTTTCTTGTACTCTGTCATGCAAATTTGTTGATTCCGGGAACTAAATTTATGTTATTCTGTTCTCTCACAGATGGTGAGGACACGTACTACCGGATCGAACGGTCAGCCACCAGTTAGGGCCGCAAGAGGCTGGAGCCGTGGTAGAGGTCGAGGTGTAGCTCGTACAGCAGTTAGAGCAGCACCTGTATCATCCCCAGTTGCTCCAGCTCAGGAGCAAATTTCATTTATAGTTGAGCCGGCGAGGCCAGCTCATGCACCCGTTGTGCGCATTGTGATTCCATGAACGAGGTTCGAGATGAGTATTCTTTGTTTTGGTGATGGGCCAGTCTGGAGAACTTGAGGCCGGGGTTAGACCGCAGCTTAAGCTCAGTAGTTTCGGATATGATAACTTATGCGTTTGGCCCTATACGTCGGTAATATCCCTATTAGTGGAATTTATGGCTCAATGGGCGATTTAATGATTATATAATGAGTATGATGTGAATGTGGGATGTATTCTAGTGGGTTGAATGAGAAGAATAACGTTTACTTGTGACTCAAGAGTCTGCTATTGGGTACTTGATTCCTGTTTTGATGTTACGTACAGTCTTGAGTTGTGAGTGCGTTGAGGGATCTGTCATGCTGTTTAATCGTGGAGAAAAGTAGATTTTCATGTCTTGTTGATGAGTTCAAACTCAGAAAGATTAAGTAATTGCATAGTAATTGTGAGTGCGAAAGGGTATAACGAGATGCCCATTTGAAGCTAAGTATGTGGGTTATCCCATGTAGAGTAATCTACATAGGTGTGTTCCTTATAATGTTGAGTGGCGAGTTTCTTTTCTACCAGCGGGGCATAGGTGATGAGATTTGAATTTGAATCTGGTTGAAAAAGTTGACTTGAGTGTCAAGAGAATGAATGCGAGCTTAGCGGATGATTGAGGTATTTTATGGTTTGTGTTACCTAAGCCTGTAAAAAAATTTCATTGAACTGAATGCAGTATTATGGCAGTAATAGAGTATTGATATTGTGAGTTATGGAATATTTTATTTTATGGCTTTGAGCCAAGTGGGGGAGCCTACTATTGATGATTTGATTTCATGGTTATGTGTTGTCCTGATTTCAGTTTGAGGCATACATGTGAATCGGTTATGACTTGCAAAGATTGATATCAAGGATGACTCGAGTAAAGAAATTCCTGAATACAGGTTATATTGCACTTTATGAGTATATGAAAATCATGGAATGATTAAGTTATTATTTGAAGGATGTAGTGCGCACGAAGTATGAATTTGATTGGTAGTATTAAGGCAGAGTTACTTCTTTGGTTCTTGTTGTGCTAATGGGGCACACGTCTTTTGGCCTGTTTGGGCGGTGCAATTTGGATTTGAGCAAAGTGGGTGACTCTCGAGAGGGTTCTAATGGATTTAAAATGTATATGTGAAAATTGAAATTTTTTTGGATTCATATATTACTATAATCGGTTATTTACATTGGATGGTGTCGGTACTTGCGGTAATTATGTATGACTATGGATTCTATATTTTAATATAAGAAAGGAAAGAGAAGCAATTTTAGATTCACATAAGGTCCTTCAAAGTGGGTGTCTCTTGTAGTGAGCTTTGGGTAAGGATCGTGGAGTTCTGACAAGGAGAAGTATTAACTTGAGGATAATTCAGAAGAAACTCGAAGTAAATAGGACAACTGGGTAGTAGGCTAGACCAGTATGGTAATGGCATGCTCGATTCTTTTGGGTAATTATGATCTGGAGACTTTACATATGTTTTGGTGGCAATATTCTTGGGTTTGGTGACCCGCGTGGCTTGGTCGAGTTAGAGGAATTCAGTTCTGATAGCTTGGTTATGTGCAAATGGATTCAAAGTGTTCTTGATAGTTTCTACCATGGTTCAAACCAGATATTTTCTACCGGTGTGGGGGACATGTTGTGTATCGTGATTTCCTCCTGGATGAGAGAAAATAGAAGATTTCTAACTAACCGAGTATGTAATTTGCTGGTGACTCAGAGTTGATGATGAGATTCTCGTGTTTTTCACTCGATTGCATGATAGATGCGATGTGTTGTGCGAGATTAAAATTTACATGTACAAGGTGGAAGTTTAGTCTTGAATGGAAGGTCCCGAATTTTAGACAATATAATCAGTTTCAGATATTTAGATGACTGTTATAACTGCTTGGTAATTCCTGAGAAGGGTGCGCATGTCAGAAGGCGCATTGTGTTTTGACTTACGGATGTTCATTGGTATTGCGGTACTCACCTAGTTGATAGACTACTGATATTCAAATTATTGCTATGTGGAACAGAAGAATTATGGAAATATTCCTAGTGGGATGATCGTGCATGAAGGATGTGATAGTTATTCGAGTGTTGGAGTTGTGATCAGTTACGATGGTTCATGTGTTCTATGAATTTGGGGGACTGGGAGTTCTCATAAGCAAATTGTTTCAGGGTTGTGGCCTGTTTGAGGTAAGTATTTTATTTAAAATCAGTGGAGGCACTAATTGCGTTAATTATTTGTGATAGCTGCGCGCTACGAGTGCGTACATATGTGAGGTTTGAGCCATGTTCGAGCATCGGGGCAAGTATTCATACTCGGAAGAATGCTTAGGCAAAGATATGCCTAGAGTTGACTATTAAGCGTAAAGTTATAACATTTCTCATATTCGTACCTTTGTCAAGAACTATCTGGGCTACACTTGAGGTTACAAAGAGGCTAATTCCCTGCATAAATTGGGTAGCTACTATTTCTGGGTTAACTTGCCGATTTGAGCGGTGATAGCACACTTTGCACCTGCCTACTCTGTGGCGTGATATTTATACCAGTTCAGGAGTATGAAAATCTTAATTCATTTATCATATACATTGTGTACTTATTTAATTGCTTCTGTATGATATGCTTGGACTGAAGTCCTGTGATCATACCAGGCGGATTATATTATTGGCATGTGAGTTGTCCGTGCGGATCCATATACTGATATTATTGGCACGTGAGTTATCCGTACGGGTCAAGATATTGATACTATAGCACGTGAGTTATTTGTACGAGTGATGTTAATGTGAGCTCTAGAAGAGTTGGTTACTATTATTAAATTCATGTGTCTTGGTTCTACTAAATATAATGAGTTATAGCATTGCAGTTTGTGGCTTGAGTTATATTGGTGTGGCATGTCTGTGGAATAGTTGTGTTTAATAGTATAATGTCATTGAACCTAGTATGGGTATTGTCTTTGATTACGGTATATTCGGGAGGATAATATTGAAAATCGACTTAAAAGATGATTATGGTTCTCGTTGGGTCGAGAGAGCTCCATGGCTAGTTGATATGATGAGGGGTAATGAGCTTTGATTGTTTATTTCATCATTGGTAGTATACGGAGGTTTTAGAATGAGATTCTGTTGAATGGGGGATTTATACTAGTACTCGGTTGGTTTTGAGTAGTTACTGTGATCGGGAATGGTGTTGCGAGTATGTGAGTTGTGTAGTATGTTATGTGATTATATCTGGGATTATGTTTATGGCTTGATAAATCTTGTTCAAACTTATACAATGTGTAGATATGAGATTCGAGTCTTGAAAAGAATTCTGGATGTTAGAAATTGGGCTCCAAGATTTTTGGGTTAAGGTTAAATTAATAATTTTCAATTATGTTATGTTGTCAGGCATATATAGAATAGGGTGACGTGGGATCACCCCCGGATATGTGCGTGGTAAGGTGTAATAGAGATTTGAAGGTTAGGAACAACTCTTGGTACGTTCGAGAACGAACGTATATTTAAGTGGGGGAGAATGTAACGACCCGGCCGGTCATTTTGAGTATTACAACCATGTTCCCCCATTTACGACTCAATTTATGCTTTATAGTTGTTATATGACTTTCCGGGGTGATTGGTTCAGGTCCGGTGAGGTTTTGGAATGAATTGGAACACTTAGTTCTAAGGTTTAAAGCTTAAGTTAAAATAGTGACCGAAATAAAGTTTTGATGATTCCAATATCTCTGTATGGTGATTTCGGACTTAGGAGCGTGTCCAAAAATTTATTTGAAGGCACGTAGCTAAATTAGGCTTGAAATGGCTAAAATAAAAATTTAAGTTTGGAAGTTTGACCGGGGTGTTGACTTTTTGTTATTGGAGTCGGAATCTAGTTCGGAAATTTTGCATAGCTCTGTTATGTCATTTATGATTTGTGTGCAAAATTTGAGGTCAATCAGAATTGATTTGTTTGGTTTCGGCGTTGAATGTAGAAGTTGGAAATTCTTAAGTTTCATTAAGCTTGAATTGGAGTATGATTCGTGATTTTGGCATTGTTTAATGTGATTTTAGGTTTTGACTAAGTTCGTATGTTGTTTTAGGACTTGTTGGTGTATTTGGTTGAGGGCCTCGGGTGAGTTTCAGATGGTTAACAGATCGAAATTTAAACTTAAACAGGTGCTGCAATTTTTCTGATGTCTGTATCTGGTTTCCTTCAATCAAGGGCAGCGATCGGGGGCAGCGTCTGGGGGCAGCGATCGGGGGCAGGCCTGGACAGAAACTTTAAGTTATTAAAAGAAAAGGGAGGGACTTCGTCCCATTTTCCTTTTTTGACAATTGGAGCTTGGGGAGAGGCGATGTTTGAGAGATTTTCAAGGAAAAACATCGAGGTTAGTGATTCTAACTCGGATTTGGTTAATATACACGAAATATATCATTGTTTTTGTCATTTATTTAGTGTTTCGAGATGGAAAATTGGGGACAATTGTAAAAGTTTCGTAAAACAAAATTTTTGAAATTTCGATATCGATTCAGAGTCGGATTTGAGTGAAACTAGTATGTTGAACTCGTAATTGAATGGGTTGTCATTTTTTGTAAGTTTCATCGGATTCCGAGATGTGGTCCCCACATGCGATTTTGAGTTAAATTCTGGATTTTTGTTGGAAAATTAGTATTTTCATATGGAATTAATTCCAATGGTTTGTATTAACTGAATCGAATTAATTATGATTAGATTCGAGGCTTTTGGAGACCGATTTGCGAGGCAAGGGCATAGCGGAGTAAGAAATTACATGGTTTGAGGTAAGTAATATTTCTAAACTTGGTTCTAAGGGTATGAATCCCCGAATTTGGTGTTATATAAATTGTTTGGAGGTGACGCACACGATAGGTGAAGAGCGTGTGGACGTGCACCATAGAAATTGTGATTTGAATAAATCCTATGAAGTTGTAAAATTAAAGAATCATGTTATTATCTGAATATTTTCCATGTGTTAGGGAAATTAAGCTGAGACTCTTATTAAAGATCATGTTTAGGCTACGTGCCGATATTTTGGGACCCATGGGGTCGTGTTGCTGTTGAATTAATTATTTTA
Source organism: Nicotiana otophora (assembly GCA_000715115.1). Classification (NCBI taxonomy): domain Eukaryota; kingdom Viridiplantae; phylum Streptophyta; class Magnoliopsida; order Solanales; family Solanaceae; genus Nicotiana; species Nicotiana otophora. The sequence continues at coordinate 147,824 of AWOL01S0016629.1, read as the reverse complement.
AAAATGTACATTTCACACTCATTCATATTCGTCCATTGTGAGGATAATTATGGGATCGAGCTGCGCGCCGCAGCAGGCCATATTGGCTTTATATATATTATTATTATATAGATCGGGGTTGTCCGCCTGCAGTAGGCCTTACAAGCTGTATTACTATATGGATCGGGACTGCCCGCCTGTAGTAGGCCATATCGGCTTTATATCATGCTTGGGCTGAAGGAGCCCCTCCGAAGTCTGTACACACCCCCAATGAGCGTAGATGATTATATATTCGGGATGGACTTTCCAGGACATGGACTTGCCTTACTTATTCATATTGTGATGAATTTCCCTGGACATGGATCTTGTCCGTATTATTTACATTTGGGGATAAATTTCCCATGGCTGCATTGGCCTTATACGGTACTGAGTGACTTACTGTCAGTCGATGTGTGTATATATACACGGGATGGAATATCCCTAGGCTGGATTATCCATATACAGTACTGAGTGACCGAATGAATTGTGACCAGTAGTACATGAGGTATTTCCACAGAGATGTCATATTCCTCATATCATGCACTATTGATCTATGTTTGCTTGTAGTGAGTTTAATTGTTGAACTTAAAAGCATGCCTACTTTTCTGCACCATTATTTATGTACTGGACTGTACCTGCGGAGCTCATCACTACTTTTAGCCCAGAGGTTAATCTTGTTACTTATTGAGTTGGTTGTACTCATACTACACTCTGCACCTCGTGTGCAGATCCAGGTGCTTCCGGACACGACGACTGGTAGACCTCAGTGTGTTACTAGTTGGAGACTATCAAGGTAGCTGCTTGGCATCCGCTGACCTTGTCTCTCTTTCTCTTAGTTATTGTATTGTTCTATACTGTCAAACAATGTTTTTATCAGTCATAACTTGTATTCATATTAGATGCTCATGTACTCAGTGACACCGGATTTTGGGAGTGTTTTATATCTATATTTGTGAGATTTCTACCACTGAAATTAAATATTATGTTTTCAAATTTAAAAGAAATAGTATTTTATTGAGATTGTCGGCTTGCCTAGAATTGAGATAGGCGTCATCACGACAGCTGTGATTTTGAGTCGTGACACATATTCAGGTAATACGACATGAAATGGAACCCCGAAAAATGTGCATTTGGTGTGTCCTCAAGGAAATTCTTGGGTTTCCTAGTGTCGCAACGAGGTATCGAGGTCAATCCCGACCAAATCAAGTCCATCGAAGGGATACCAGGTCACTTGACCACAAAAAAGTAGGTTCAGAGGTTGATTGGCCGTATTGCCTCCCTTTCGAGGTTCATCTCACGATCCTTCGATAGGTTCCATAAGTTCTTCGACATACTCAAAAAGGAGAACGACCTCCAATGGACCCTTGAGTGCTTCCAAGTCCTGAAGGAGTTAAAGATGTACTTGTCCTCGCCACCGTTGCTCTCAAAACCAGAACCGGGATAGCCCTTCCTCGTCAATCTCGTCGTGTCCAAAATAGTTGTGAGTGCAGTCTTGGTCCAAAAAAATAAAGGTACGCAATCTCCCATCTATTACATTAGCAAAACACTAGTCGATGCCGAGACAAGATACCCCCATATTGAAAAACTGGCTCTGAACTTGGTTGTAGTTTCATGAATGCTTAGACCGTATTTCCAATGCCACCACATCTCGGTCGTCACGACTTTCCCTTTAAGGAGCATTTTACACAAACCCGAGTTATCGGACAGGTTGGCTAAATAGGCCATTTAATTGAGCGAGCATGATATTACATATTGGCCTAGAACGACAATAAAGACACAGGTCCTCCTAGATTTCGTCGCCGACTTCAGTGCAAAAATAATGCCCGAAATCAAAAAAGAAGACGTCCACACTTCTCCCCAAACACAAGACCTTTGGGTCCTGTACACCGATGGTGCATATAACGCGTCAGGATCCGGGCTGTGACTCGTGCTCGGAGTCCCAACAGGCAAAGTGATTCGCCAGTCCATAAGATGCCCGGACATGACTAACAACGAGGCCGAGTATGAGGTCGTAATTGTAGGACTGAGACTAGCACTCAAATACAGGGTGAAGCGACTAAGATTACGCTGCGATTTTCAACTCGTGGTCAACCAAGTCATAGGTACTTTCCAAATTAAGGAGCAAAGGTTACAAAAGTACCAGACTGAAATCTGCAAGCTACTACCCGAGTTCGACGAATGTCAACTCGACCAGATCCCCCGAGCACATAACACCGGGGCGGACGGCCTTGCCAAATTAGCCGCTGCTACCAAAAACATTACAACCGGAGAAAGAAATATGGTCCACCTCCTCAACTCGTCGGTAGATCAAATCGAGGTAAGAACCATAAACCTGACTTGGGACTGGCGCAACCATATTATTACATATTGCCACGACCCAAAATTCCCACCTTCGGGATTGTGATGGCGCCTAACATTTTACTTGCTAGGCAAGCCAACGCTAGAATAATATTAGCCATTTTAGAACAATTTTTTTAAAAAATTAATTAATAACAAAGGGACAAATGCGAAAATAAAGTCGGAAATAAAGTAAATAATCCACAATACGAGCTTCTAGAATAATACAAACAAGGGTCTAAATTAAATAAAGCTATCTAAAAGAAAACACACAGCTAAAATAAAGTAGAAGGGGACTTCAAAACTACGAACGTCGTGCAGCTATACCTCAAGTCTCTACTGGTAGCTGAATCTAAGCACAATCTACAGTACCTCGCTGGGACCGACTCCGAAATCTACACAAGAAGTGCAGAGTGTTGTATGAGTACAACCGACCCCATGTACTATGTAAGTGCTGAGCCTAACCTCGATGAAGTAGTGACGAGGCTAAGGCAGGTCACTTACATTAACATGTACGCAATAATAGTAATAACAACAATAATAGAAATAAAACAAGTAACTCATTTCAACAGTTGAAGGCAACTCGGCAGCCAGAACCAACTATTATTTCAATCAATTTCTGTTGCGGCGTGCAACCCGCTCCAATAATATAATTCTTCAATAAATATTCGTTGCGGCGTGCAACCCGCTCCAACAATATAAACTTAAAATATAATCCGTTGCGGCGTACAACCCGATCCTGCAATAAATTGCTTTTTATTTCTGTTGCGGCGTGCAACCCGCTCCAACCATATAATTTAACAACTCTTAAATATAATAAAAATACTCTAATAAATACCACATTAAGTAAGAAGTTATTAGGAAACAATGCACACAATATTTATAAATTATTTAGGAATAAGTAATGACAAGTAGCAATTAATTGTAGAAATCAGGGAGAAAATAGGCAATTTAATTTCTAATATACTAAATGTCAAGTAGAAATTAAGTCACATAAGTCAAATAAAGATGTAACAATTATAGCATGGATTCAAGGCATAATATTGAGCAAGGAATATGAGAGAAATAATTAATATAATAATTAATTCATGTCTTAAATAAATTTATGATTTCAAATAATTATGCAAACAATTAATTTGACGATGTATAAACACTCTTCACCTCGCCTATACGTCGTTCACATGAATTTCATATAACAAATCATTCAAGGGTTCTATTTCCTCAAGTCAAGGTTAATCACGACACTTACCTCGCTTCGCAACCAAATTCAAGATTCCAATAAACTCTTGCCTCGCGAATTAGTGTCCGAAAGTCTCAAATCTAGTCATAAACAATTCAATATACTCAATACAAATCGTAGGAATTAATTCCATATGAATCAACTAATTTTCTGGATTAAAATCCGAAATTTATTTTAAAAATCGATAGTGGGACCCACATATCGAATCCTGAAAAAACTCACAAAATCTGAACACCCGTTCCGATACGAGTTCACCATACAAAAACTATCGAATTCCGACATCGGATTGACCTTCAAATCTTAATTTTACATTTTTAGAAGATTTTATAAAAATCTGATTCTTCTTCCATAAATTCATGAATTCATGATGTAAATGAGTATGGAATCATGAAATATAATCAATATAGGATAAGAAATACTTATCCCAATATTTTTTCGTAAAAATCGCCTTACCCGAGCTCAAAATCGTGAATAATTAAAAATGGGACGAAATCCCATTTCCAGAACTTAAGTTCTGTTGCCGAGTCATTCACCCTATGCGATCACGGCCAAACTCCCGTGATCGCGAAGCACAAAAATTTACCAGCATTTTTTACTCTAAGCGATCGCGACCATTCTCCCGCGATCGCGAAGAACAAATTTTTCCAATATCCTTCTCTAAATCTTCCGGACAGCCTCTAGTATAAATGTCATAATATTTTGTACAAAACTTTAAATAACAAATGGTTTATCTTTCTGAAAACTAGACACAAATATCTACAAATTTGATGTTTTTGTCATCTCCTAATTCCTTATACATTTCGAGATATAAGTTGTCAAAATCAGCCATGTACAACACAAATTTCTTCTTCGCGATTTCCAAACAACTTCTCGGATAGCCTGTAGGGTACCAACCATAACTTTTTATATACAACTCCAAATATCAAATGGTTGTGAAAACTAGACACAAAGGGCAACAACTTTTATTGTTTGGATTATTTTCAAATTCCTTATAGATTGCGAGATATAAGCTTCAAAAGTCGGGTCAGTGCAAAAGAAGTTTCCTCTACGCGATCGCGAAAGGTCATCCGCAATCGCGAAGCACTATTCACTTTCTCCCATTTTACTCATCGCGATCGTGGACAGTTACCCGCTATCGCATAGCACACTGCTATAGCCAAAAACTAGCAGCTAAAAATGGCCTAGAAATGGTCCGAACCCACCCCGAAACTCACCCAAGCCCCTCGGGACCCCTTCCGATTATTCCAACAAGTCCCGAAACATAATACGGACTTACTCGGGGTTTCAAATCACGTCAAACAATATCTAAATTACAATTCACACCTCGATTCGGATTTATGAGTTTCAAACTTTTCAATTTACAAAACTTGTGCCGAAACATGTTAAATGAATCCGGAATGACTTCAAATTTGGCACACAAGTCATAAATGACATAACGGAGCTATTCCAAATTTTGGAATCTCAATCCGAGTCCAATATCAATAAAGTCAACTCTGAGGTCAAACTTTAGAAATTTTTAGCCTTTATATTTCTAGTTTTTCGTTAAATGGCGATAATTTGAGCTAGGGACCTCCGAATTCAATTCCGGGCATACGCCCAAGTCCCAAATCACGATACGGACCTACCAAAACTGTCAAAATACTGATCCGGGTCAGTTTTCTCAAAAGTTTAACCAAAGTTAACATAATTGAGTTTAAAGCTCTATTTCACATTTTAATCAATTTTTCGCATAAAAACTTTCCGAAAAATTATTCGGATTGCGCACCCAAGTCGAGGAATAATGAATAGTGTTATTTGAGGTATCAGAACACAGAAATAATTTATTAAATTTAAAGATGACCTATCGGGTCATCACACATATTTGCAGGACGACGTACTCCCCAACGATAAAAAAAGGGCCAAAAAGCTGCGAATGCAAGCAGCCAGATACAACATCATCCACAACGACTTGTACAAAAGGACATACAGCGGCCCTCTGGTGAAATGCTTAGGCCCAAATCAGACGCGGCGCGTCCTTGAAGAAGTACACGAAGGCCACTATGGAGCTCACTCCGGCAATCGAGCTCTAGTCAAATGCCTCATACGGGCAGGATATTACTGGCCCGCCATGAAAAAGGAGGCTGTGGACCTTGTGAAAAAATGCGAGCAATGCCAGAAATATGCCCCAATGATCCACCAAACAAGCGAACACCTATACTCAGTAACTTCCCCTTGTTCGTTCATCAAATGGGGAATGGACATCGTGGGCCTCTCCCAACAGGACGAGGTAACGTACGATTTCTCTTGGTTTTAACTGACAATTTCTCTAAATGGGTAAAAGCAGGAGCGTTCGCCCAAATACGCGAACAGAAAGTGATCATATTAATATGAAAAACATCATATATCGTTTCGGGCTCCCCAAAGAATCAGCTGCGATAACGGACCCCAATATGCAGGAAAGAAGGTCGCCGACCTTTTTGGAAAAATGGCACATCAAAAGGATAATGTCAACGCCTTACCACCCCGCGGGCAATGGGCAAGCGGAATCCTCCAACAAGTCAATATTGAACATCATGAAGAAGAAACTCGAAGATGCCAAGAGACGGTGGCCGGAAATATTACCAGAAGTACTCTGGGCCTACGAACAATGCCAAAGACGAGCACAGGAGAAACGCCATACTCGTTAGTCTATGGAACTGATGCAGTAATACCGGTCGAGGTCGGGGAGCCCAGCCTAAGATACTCCCGCAAAAACGGACCCAGAACGATGACAGCTAGATGAAGAGATATGACATACATGATAATGGTCACCCAAAAGTAACAAGCAGAACGTTGTTATAACAAAAAGGCAAAGATCAGATCACTCACAGTCGGGGACTACGTGCTTAAAGCCAAAACACAAGCCAGCAAAGACCCGCAGGAAGGGAAACTAGGAATAAACTGGGACGGCCCCTACAATATCATGACAGTAGCAAAAAAATGGTAATTCACACTAGAAACAATGGAAGGAAAGCGACTACCAAACAACTGGAATATTACACACCTCAAGTACTTCAACTTTTAAAGGATGAGGTCCCTAAAGTCACACTTTTTTTCGCTCACTCAAGTTTTGTCCCAATTGGGTTTTCTCATGAGGTTTTTAAAGAGGAGATGACGGGGATACTCCTGGATTGAAGTGCGCACAGACGAAAGCACCGGGCGGACAGTTCATTGCTGGACCTCTCAACGTTTTTCCAGTTCGACCAATGAAGGGACTAAATAGACTGGAATTAAAATGCCAGCTGGCGCCCGAAAAATATGTAAATCTCTCCAAGTATATGAACAAAGCATAAATACATGAGTTTATTTCTGTTTTCCCCCAAGCACAGGTTACATTCTACTTCGTTCGAATTAACGCCTATATCGGCCCTCAGGCACAACTAAATATAGGTTACATTCGACCTCGTTCGAATTAACACCTATATCGCCCCTCGGCCACAACTAAGCACATGTTACATCAACCTCATTCGAATTAACGCCTATATCGGCCCTCGGCCACAACTAAGCACATGTTACATCAACCTCATTCGAATTAACGCCTATATCGGCCCTCGGCCACAACTAAGCACATGTTACATTCGACCTCGTTTTAATTAACTCCTATATCGGCCCTCAGCCATAACTAAGCACAGGTTTCATTCGACCATGTTCGAATTAACACCTAGTCAGCCCTTGGTTATAACTAAATATATGTTATATAAAATCTCGTTCGAATCAACACCTAATCGGCCCTCGACCTTAATTAAACAGGCAGTGTGTTCGACCTCATTCGAACCAACACCTACTGGCCCTCGGCCATAATCAAACCTAGGCTTTGTTTCAACCTTGTTCAACCTACTCGAACAAAGTAATTATGACTAAGGCAACCAAGCAACAAAATCAAAAAAGCATACAAACCCGAACAGAATAAAAAGAATCAGGTACGAATAACAGAACTAACATTTCATATCAGAATAATTTTTACAAAGGCTCGAATACACGCCTACAAAAAATACACATAAGTTTGCGGCTAAACAAAAAAGAAGGAAATGAAAAACAACTAATCACTGTGTGGCCCAGCAGCACCACCAGCTTGATCACCCAGGCCATCTCCATCTGCCTCTTCGCCACCACCACCACCATCGCCAGCGGGATACTCATCCTCGTACCAAGCATCATGTTCAATCTGATCCACGCCCGCACCCTCCCCATCATCACTGGCCTCCGGTGTAGCGGGATCATAGCCACAAGCAAACCGAGCTCTACGTGCCTTAGCACGAGCATCCTCGAAGTTGGCATCTAAAACAGCTCCTGCCCCTATCAGATCCCTAAATATATCCAGCTAGGCCTCGCGTGAATCCATTCCTCGTACAAATTCCGTAGAACATCAGGAAAGTAGAAGTACGGGAAGAAGATGACTGAGCCAAAAACTGTGCCTTCTCGGCCTCGAGAGCAGCAACTCGATCACAAAGGCCTGAAGCCTTGTTTTCCAGCTCCCATATCCGCTCATCAAGCCGCTCTTCTCTGATCCTGGTCGTCCATAGAGCACTCTCCAGCTCAGATCGGTGAATGTGAATCACGATCTCCAAAGCCTCCGCTTTCCACGTAGACGATAACTGGTCAAACTCCGCCTTCTACAAACTCGTTGCATTCTCAGCGACCTCGCCACTCAGAGCGTCCGCTTTGATTTGACACTCCTCGAGCTCGGCGCGCAATGAGATCACTTGGGCTTGAAGGTCGGCACATTGGGCCTCAACCCCCCTGCTCACCTGTCACGACCCAAAAATCCCACCACGAGCGTCGTGATGGCACTTAGTATCTAAGACTAAGTAAGCCAATTACAATTACATTTCGAGCCATTTTCTTTTTTGATAAATAAGTTTAATACAAGTGTCGAAACGAAAAGCGGCAACAAATATAACAATCTCCCAAGACTGGTAATACTGAGTCACGAACACTAACTGAATACATGCAATGATCTCAAGGATCGAATATACAATATTGTTCGAATAAGAGTTGACAGTACAATAAAATGAAAAGACTCCAAGAGACTGCGACGACCAAGCAGCTCTACCTTGAATACTTGCGATCAACACACTAACTCTGCCCGAGTCCGATATTTCCAATACCTGGCTCTGCACAAAAATATGCAGAAGTGTAGTATGAGTAAACCACAGTCGGCACCCAGTAAGTATCAACACTAACCTCGGTGTAGTAGTGACGAGGTACAGTCAAGACATTCACTAGTCAAATAACCTGTGCAATACGGCATACAAAGATAATAGAAAATAGATAGCAGTGATAACAACAATAATCAATTGGTGATATAAACAACAAAGCAGCAAGAACACCATAAATATTTCTCACACGAATAATAAAGACAAGTACCACCAATTAACCAAGCCCTTAAAAATATGCATCTTATCTATAAGTTTTCCAAATAAAAATCTTTAGAATGTAATCCTTTCCAATTAAATATATCCCGATTATACTTCCTCCAAATAAATACCTTACGAACACGAATCTTTCAAACAAATATCTCCCAATATAATCCTTTCAAACAAATATTTTTAAATATATTTCTTTTAAATAAAACCATCCGAATATAATTCTTTTAAATAGAAATCTTTCAAATGTAATTCTTTTAAATACAACATTTCGAATATAATTCTTTCAAATAAAATATCTTTTGAATATCATTCCTTCAGATAAATATCTTTCGAATAAAGTTCTTTAAATAAAAGTCACCATGTGATACCTCATTTCAAAATCATAAAAATTACGGGTCTTAGCCCACTTTCATATTTTCAAGGCACCTCGTGCCCATATCTCTATCACAACCGCACGGACAACTCGCGTGCTAATATTATCATCATTTACTCACGGCACCTCATGCCCACATTTCATATCACAAATGCACGGACAATTCACAAGGTAGGAGATATAACAATATAATGAAATGACTGAGAAGTGAACAATGAGAATTTACAGAAAGATAACAACACAGCAAATAGAGGTAAACAACAGGGGCGCTCCCGAGGTATCTCCTCGTAAATCCAAATGTAAATGCTCAACAGGGGGGATCTCCCGAGGTACCACCTCGTAGTGCCAAAATAAATATGCAAGACAGGGAGATCTCCCGAGGTACCGCCTCGTAGTCCCAAAGTAAATATGCAAGACAGAGGGATCACCCGAGGTACCGCCTCGTAGCCCCAAAGTAAATATGCAACAGCAACGATGGAAAAATAACTCAACAAGAACAACCGCTTCTTAAGTCCAAATTTCCGATAAATATATTAATGTCTCAATTAAACTTATTTAATAAATCATTTTCAGATGGAAAACCCATAATGTAATTATTTCTAGGAGATGTCAACTCAACAAGCACACGGAATTCACATAAAAAATTAAAGTAGCAATCACACCAATTTATCATATAAAACAAAATCAACAATCAGAGAACGAGGCATGACAAATAAGGATTTAATAAGTGCCGTCAATTTCTAATTTAATACTTAAAAATGCCTACGACATTAAACCAATAAAATTTGCACATATAAGCCCGAGTACGTACTCGTCACCTCGCGTACACGGCTTTCACATTATACAAATGGCACATACAACTCAATGCCTAAGGGTTAATTCCCCCACTCAAGGTTAGGCAAGATACTTACCTTTTTGAAGTTAGGCCGATATTCTAAAATCGCATTCTTTCTTGATTTGACCTCCAGACAGCTCAAATCTAACAAAATTAATTGTATAACTTCATTAAAATTCATCGGAAACAATTCCGTATAATAAAATATCAACATAAAATTTAACATTAAAAAGTTAACCAAAAGTCAATACGGGGCTAGCATCTCGGAACCCGACAAAATTTTTACGAAATCCGAACGCCCATTCCGTTACGAGTCCAACCATACTAGTTTCACTCAAATCCGACTCTGAATCGACATTCAAATCCCAAAAATTTATTTTATGAAATTTCTACAATTTTTCCCAAATTTTCATCTCAAAATACTAATTAAATGATAAAAATAATGATATATTCATGTATATTAACCAAAACCGAGTAAGAATCACTTACCCCGATGATTTTCTTGAAAATCCCACGAACAATCGCCACAAACCGAGCTCCAAAAGTCCGAAAATAAAAAATGAGATGAAAACCTCATTTATATGGTACCACATCTCACTTCCAAAGTACAAACCGCACATTATTTTGTGCGGTCCACACATTTAAGGTCTTTGCGGCTGCAATCCAAATTATGCGGCCGCACTTCAGCGACCACTACACTACTAGGCTTCAATTAATTGACCATAACTTTCGTTACACGTGTCCAAATGATGATGAGTTTACCTTTCTGGAAACTATACTCAAAGGAATACAACTTTTATTTTTGAATCATCTCCAAATTTCTTATAGATCAAAAGATATAAGCTTCCGAAAATCGGACCATCGAATCTGCATAAATCTCAATTCTGCGGCCGCGAGAGGAATTCTGCGGTCCGCACAATTCCTATGCGGTCTACACATTTCCTCTGTGGTCCGCACTTTTCCATTGCAGTCCACACTTTTCCTTTGCCTCGGCACTCCAAAATGTGCCCCCCGCACTTCTAAAGTTCCAGAACAACATCAGAGTGTCGAAATGGCCAAACTCGCTCAAAACTCACTCTGAAATACACCTGAGCCACTTGGGGCCTCAACCAAACATACCAACAAGTCCTAAAAGATAACACGGACTTGCTCGAGGCCTCAAACCACATCAAACAACGTCAAAACTACGAATCGCACCATAAATCGAACTCATAAATTTCCAAATCTTCCAACTTCCAAAACTCATGCCGAAACATATCAAATTAACCCGGAATGACGTCAAATTTTGCATGCAAGTTCTAAATGACATAACTAAGCTAATCCAACTCTCGGAATCACATTCCGACTCCTATATCACCAAAGTCAAGTCCCGATCAAACTTCCAAACCTTCCAATTCCAACTTTCGCCATTTTAAACGAAATCAACTACGGACTTCCAAATAAATATCCGGACACACTCCTAAGTTCAAAATCACCATACTAAGCTATTGAAACCATCGAAATTCTATTTCGGAATCGTTTGCTCAAAAGTCAACTCTTTTCTTTTAAGCTTCTTAAATAAGAATTGTTCTTCCAATTTGATCTTAAATTGTCCGAAAACCAAACTCGAACACACACGCAAGTCATAGTACACATCACAAATCTAATCGGGACCTTAAGTCGCTGAACGAGTCGCTAATTCAAAAAACGACAAATCGGGTCGTTACATCACCTCAAGCTCTTCCTCTTTATCCCTTAACGCCCTCTCAAGAATGCTGCATTTTTCGATGACTCTTACCAACTCGTCATCCTTCTCCTTCAGTTCATCTCGGAGAGCTTGGAAGTTTCTGCTCTCACCGAACCGTCTGCAGATGTCGCGATGCTTGTTATGGTATTCACGATATTTTCGCTCCATCTTCTGAAAAATAACCTTACGCCTCTCCTCTCGCCGGGCACTCTCAATCTCCAAAATCACTGTCTGAAAGAAAAACAGAAAATGAAGTGTAAGAACAAAACTTTGAACTCGCCATACAAAATCGAAGAGGGATCGAAAAACTTACCCTAAGAGCGAGGTCGGCTATGATCCTAGATAGAGTGGCATCCTTCACCTTTTCAAGGATTTTACCCTCCACATTAGAACAGAGGGACCAAGAGAAGGGACCATGTCCTCCGTGCCGACCAGCACTCGTCACCTCGCGTACACGGCGCTCACATATCACAAAATATTACAACAGTATCAAATCCTAGGGGAATTTCTCTCACACAGGGTTAGACAAGCCACTTACCTCGAATCACGCTCAATAAGTCAAGTAGAATGCCTTTTCCTCGATTTTTCGACTCCGATCGGCTCGAATCTAGTCATAATTAATTCAATTCAGTCAATACAAATTATAGGAACAAATTCCATATGAAAATACAAATTTTCCAACAAAAATTCAAAATTTAACTCAAAAGTCGCTCGTGGGACCCACGTCTCGGAACCCGACAAAAGTTACAAAATATGAACGTCCATTCAACTACGAGTCAAGCCATACAAAAATTATCCAAATCCGATATCAACTCGACATCCAAATCATCAAATCTTATTTCCAAATCCCTAGGCCCAAATCCCCGATTTACACCTCAAAAACACATAATCTAGTCGGATTATTCGATGATAATTTAATATTATGGAGTAGAAATGATCACAAGTGACTTACCTCAAGAATTCCCGTGAAAACCTCGCTCAAAATCGCCCAGCCCGAGCTTGAAATGCCCAAAAATGAAAACAACTCGGAACCCCTTTGTTTTTCTACTGTGCAGGGGTTTCCGCTTCTGCGAGAGTTTTAGCCGCATCTGCAGTCTCGCAGATGCGAGAATTCCTTCGCTTCTGCGGCTTCATCGCTTCTAAGAGAAGCTGTCCGCTTCCACGAAGTCGCATGGCCCCCCTCATTTCCGCTTCTGTGATCGAACCTTCGCATGTGCGACGCCGCCTTTGCGCTTGCCATGCTCGCTTCTGCGAGCTCGCACCTACGAGCCAATTTCCGCAGGTGCGATTGCATCAGATGGCAGAAACTTTCAGATTTTCTTCTAAGCCCGATTTCGATCCATTAACCATCTGAAACTCACCTGAGGCCCCCGAGACCTCAACCAAATACACCAACAAGTCCTAAAACATTATACGAACTTAGTCGAAGCCTTAAATCATAACAAACAATGCTAAAACCACGAATCATGCCCCATTCAAGCTTAATGAAACTAAGAACTTTCAACTTCTACATTCAACACCGAAACCTATCAAATCAAGTCCGATTGACCTCCAATTTTGCACACAAGTCATAAAAGACATAACAGACCTATTCAAATTTTCAGAATCGGATTCCGGCCCCGATATTACAAAAGTCAACTCCCCGGTCAAACTTCCAAACTTAAATTTTTATTTTCGCCATTTCAAGCCTAATTTAGCTACGGGCTTCTAAATAATTTTTCGGACACGCTCCTAAGTCCAAAATCACCATACGGAGCTATTGGAATCATCAAAACTCTATTTCGGGGTCGTTTACACATAAATCGGCATTCAATCACTATTTTAACTTAAGCTTTAAACATTGGAACTAAGTGTTCCAATTCATTCCAAAACCTCACCGGACCCGAACCAATTACCCCAGCGAGTCACATAACAATTGTATAACATAAATAGAGCAGTAAATGGGGGAACGGAGTTGTAATACTCAAAACGACCGGCCGGGTCGTTACACCCAACAACATAAGATTTAAATGAAACATTGAATATTTTAAAGTTTTAAGAACAATGATTATTTAGGACTTATCCTTATTGTAAAAAGAATAAGAAAACGTCTTAGTCCCTTGAAATTTACGTAATTTCCTAGGAAAAAGTTTCCGTCCACGCCTAATTCTTTTCAGAATTCGATTATCATTTGAACCTAAAATTCCTTTTTATTTTCAAAAAACAGGAAAACAATTCCGTGCACGCAGCCTAGTTCTTTTGAGGATTTGGTTGTCATTACAACATTGAATTCTTTTTTATTTAAAAAAAATACTTGGAAAATGATGGAAGCGGATGAAAAGAAAAAAAAAAGGAAAAGGTCCAGATTTAGTCATAAAACAAGTAAAAATATAGAGAACGATTAATATTATTATTACTATTCATATATATTTAATTTATGGTTTACTTTTATTTTATTTGGTATAAAGATAATATAAATTGAGCTTAAATGGAGAAATACGGTCGTGAATATTCATATAGTCAACTCCTAACTTTTTTAAAATTGAGACGCAGTTATTGTAATATTATGTAAAGTTGTTCAATTTTGTCCTCGGTTAGATTTTTATTCTATTCCTACCCTTGTTGTTAGTAATTTTATCTCATATTTGCTTTTGTGATTAACTGAACTCCAATCTGACCTGTTCAAGTTTTTTGACAGAGAAGATCTAAGTTTGTCAATTTCTTACTACGTATGATTTAAAACTATCTCTCATGTTGAAACTTTATTAGGGGTCAAGGGTAAAAACAAAATAATTTTCTAATGGGATAATGCTAGACCAAAAATTTTAATTTTAATTTTAAATAATATAGGAGAAATTGACTATTTTTTCCAACACACACACACAAAAAAGAAAAAAAAAAGAGGCGGAAAATGATGGAAGCGCAAGTGATGGGAGATGGGCCCTTCAGGGTCTTAATGGCCCACAAAAAAGTGGTTTCCCATTTTTATTTTCTTTTTTCTTTCCTTAGTCGAATAAAGGTTATGGCCCTTTCAGGAACACTTTCTGGCAATTGGCATGGCGTCTGCGTCAAAGAAATGGGCACGGGACGTCTATTTCGTCGCTTCCCGGCTATACTTTCTTCTAATACTGTTCCAAGTCCCACTTTTCAGGTTCTAATAATACCTTCTCATTTGTTTCTGCACCAAATATTTCATGAGTTAGGGATCGCGATATTTTCCCTTATTGAATCAGTTGTCAATTTGAGCACATGTTACCTTTTCAGATGGACGCCCAATGCCTTTTCTCTTAGATTAATTTGATAAAAGCTCAACAAAAGTTCTTGATTAGGACAAGTATTAAAAGAAGCAAAAGCAATATTAATAATGGGGATGCGGTAGATTCGCCTTATTATTTGGTTCTCCCTTCAATAAATGTACGTTAATCATTTTGTGAATTCGAGTCTAAACATTTTGTGAAAATGCTAGCATGGTTACTCAAGTTCAAGAACAATTTATGACTTTTGATTGTAATGCTTTGCAGATTTCCATGTAGAATTGGTACATGTACCACACCTATTGAAGTGTCCCTATCTCTGTTATATGCAAATGGAATTATTCCTGGAGGTTTGGTAAAAGCCCTGCTTTACCCAGGAGCCGTAGTAAAGGCCATTTATAAGAACAACACCATCCCGAGCTATGACAAGCTTCTGAAAATCTACAAATTCACCAACATGAAGGAATCTCCTGTAATACATGACCTCCAAAACCTAGAGGTTGGTTATCAATTTATGCTGCTTCTTTGGGCAAGGGTGGAGTTAGTTCGGACAAGGGGTTTAATTGAATTTCTTTTATCGGAAAATTATACTGTACAAATAGGATATATAAACTGTTGAATGAATTACGGGCTCCGAGTTGTTCTTCTTTAATTGTTCTGCTTTATGATACTTGGTTTTGGATGTCACAGGTTATAGTAGGAAGTTATTTGTCAGTGGCAGGAGCATTTTTTGGACTAATGAAATCAGGGAGATTCAGTCTTATTGGGGTCCTTCTCATCACATGGGGGCTTGAGAAGCAAGTCCTTTTTAGGAATTCCAAAAGTGTAGTCATATACCCAACCATGCTAATTGCTTTGCTTTCTGCCTTCTTTTCTATCAGAGCAGATGTCACAAAGCTGATTCGCTTCTCCAAACCTAAGGCCTCTCTCAGAAATGAACAAAAGCAGAGTTAGATTTGCTAGCTGATTTCATCACCTTTTTTTTTATTAACGTTGTCATATATTTAGGTTGCAATACATTTTTATAAGCATATTTTTGTTCCCATGCTCTCAAATCTCAATTCCCGTCACCTGGCTTCCAAGAAATGAGATGTTACTCGTGGGGTTTCAACATTATTGTAGCCTGTAGGAGTGTCATTGAACAGTTATTTCACAGTATGATAGAAAAACGTCAAATTTCTTCTTCTTTTACTTCTAATCGTCCATTTCCATATCAGCATTATTGTAGCTTGTCCAAAAACAGTATGAAATAGAACAGCTATACATCATAAAGTTTTTTCTTTAAATATATATATTTTGGAACATTTCTGACGCATCATTCCATCATCCCAGCTTCATACATTTCTTCGTACAATTATTATATCACAGCAATTTTAATGCTGAGTCAGCGGCACTTGTAACAGTCATAGGTGTATTAATTTTCATACCTCAATCATGGTAATTAATATTGCTTCTATAAGATTATCATTGCTCCTTTAACAAAGAAAGAGTGATATTTTCAATAAAGAAACTACTGTGGGACTAGCCTGCACTTTGTGATGAATCATATGGGGGGACCCAGAAAGACAAGCACCAACCTACACTAGGTAACAAGGATTTCTGTCTTTTTGTTTCGTTCCATGGAATAATTATTTGTTCAGCAAATAGAAAAGCGTGATAGAGAAAGATAAAACATAAAAAGAGATTCCTTTGAAGTAATTGATTGGTGAATAGTGAATACTGGAGCCGACTCACTTGCATATATTTCCTTCCAACTAGGTATTCTTCTCAATTACAAAGAAAAGTGATTTGAGTTTTCGTTTCACACCAGATTTTGCATTTTCTGAATTTCTTTTTGGAAAAAGCTTGTTACTGACTTGGAAAAGTTGGTGCCTTTTAGATTAGATTCTTCTCTGGTACAAAGAATCTCGAACTTAAGAGTTCCATACACCCCCCCCCCATGGAAGCTGATATTAGCAGAATCATCAGAATATTTGCATTTGCAGAGGTGTTTTTATGCTTCTAATGGCTAGCCAGTGTAAATCTAGCTGATGTTGCGTAGTTTCTAAATTTGCTACAGAAGTCCTCTTCTCTACCTTGAGGGTAAAGGAAGATTTTCTGAGAAATACAAGATTTCTTTTTCAGGTAAAAGATTGTTAATTTTTACATTGAAATCAGATCTAAGAGGACTACCCCTTCTGCAGTTTTGTTTAGTTAATGTACATTTTGAACCAACAAGAAAGATTTATTCTCGTAGGTCTAACAGAGTTGGCCTGAACTTTGTAGAGAACAATGATGATGTCTTTAAACTCATTGAATTATTCAACATGTACATTGACTCGTATGAGCAGCCACCATAGCCATAACAGAACAAGAAAAGGTTCAGTTCTAGCCACACCACCTTCATCCATAATCTCACAAACTGAAGAAAGCAGAAATTTAGCCCACACAACGGAGAATTCTCCTTTAGGTGCCGCTTTAAAGCGTCCTGATTCTGCTGTTCTGCTCACCCAAGAAAATGCGGTAGGGATAATTGGGGGTTTATCCATTGGAACCACTCTCAATTTTGTGAGAAAACTTGTCACATGGAGTTCCAAAGATGGAGGCAATGGCCTTCCTTTTGTTCTTTGTTCTGATCCAGTTCTTAACAAAGAGCTTTCATTCCATGGAAGGGGACCTAGTTTGTTACTCGTTGGTAGAAATGAGAACTTACAAAAGGATCATGCTTTAGTTGTTAAAAATCTAAGTGACAAAAGGATCTTTCTTGAGAAATCTGGCGCTCAATGCATTGTCATGCCTTGTCACATATCACATTCTTGGTATGATAAGGTTGCAAAAGGTTCTTCAGTTCCTGTCCTTCATATGGGCGAGTGTGTGGCCAAGGAGCTCAAAGAATTGAATTTGCGACCACTAGAAGCTGGGAGTACTCTGCGAATTGGAGTTCTAGCTTCTGATGCAACTTTGAGTGCTGGAGTTTATCAGGAGAAGCTTCAAAATGAGGTATTGATAGTGGTTCTTGGAACTATTTATGTCATACTTTTATGTGATTGTTTCAACAATCTGAAAATGTCTCTCTTGTTTCAGTATGTGACTAGTGTAAGAAACACCCAAGTTTCCCATCGTCTGTGTTACCAATCATTATTTACCCTGTTTTAACAACCATTTAACTTGTGAATTTGTGGTGCTTCAAGAATTTATGTTCGATAATTGGGACTGTGGGGGTCTGGGGGATGGTATGTTATTGGATAAGTTGTCAGTCAGTCCTGTGCTTTGAGTGCCATGAGATAGGAAATATCCATTTAGCATCCCTTGTTATCGATCTGGTTGTGCTGAGATATATCAATCCCACTTGTCAAGATGAGATTCCTGTGATCCTTGTCAAAAAACCATTACAATGAAACTATTCGGCTCAGCATCTTTTACCATTCCGGCACGTAGTCTTATGCGCCTCTTCATGCGATAGTGTATAGGATACCAATATTTCAGCAGTTTCATTTCATTTATTTTCCTTCGGTGCTATAGAGCAGTATTTTGCAAGTTCATAGGATTTTCTAGTCCCTCAGTTTGTAGACTGCCGGCCCTGCATGAATCCAAGTATGTTTAGTGCCATTCAGAAAACAGAACCGAGTAAAAGTTAGTTTTCAGTGACCAACCCGCTCCCCTTTTTCCACTTCAAGTAATCAAAGAAGCAATTGCAGTGAGGAACCTTTCCCTGTCTTCTTGTATTCTTTCTTACTGCCGCTTCTGTTCCATTTTCGAACTTTTCTCCATGGGGTTGCTTCTTTGACGTTCAATTGTATAGATCTGTCTAATGTAGGCATGTTGGTTAAGCAAGATTTTGTGTATTGTTGCTATGGACTGAATTCGGGGCATGTCTAAAAGACAAAAAGGAAAGCACACTCTTTTAGGTATCACAATGAAAGATGCTGGGATAGGCTTTTGGAAGACAGTGCTTTAATCTTCTTATCATTTCCCTAATTATGAAGCTTTTAAGTTTTGGATATGACACTAATGTGTTAGACGATTTGATTTATTATTTCGAGTTATGACTGATTATCAATATCTGATGCCTCTCTTACTGAGTGTAGGGTTTTGAAGTTGTGTTGCCTGATAAGGCGACCATGGAACACACTGTAATCCCTGCAGTGGAAGCCTTAAACAGGAAGGACATTGAAGGGGCACAGAATTTGTTAAGAATCGCGCTACAAGTTCTCCTAGTGAGGGCAGTTAACACTATCATAATTGCCTCAGATGACATGCGTGACCTGTTACCTCCAGACGATCCTCTTCTGAAGAAATGTGTCGACCCAATGGATGCTTTGGCTAGGTCAACTGTGGAATTTGCAAAATCAGTTGAAAGGAATGCATAAAGACACCCAAAACATATTTACGAATTAAATTATATAGAGATGCAAGTATAGTGTGTAGTGATCAAATCATGGTAGCATTTGTAATTCTTTAGTAATTTGGTTTATCCTATTCTGATTAGTGAAAGTAATACATTCACTTCACAAGACGATAACAAAGCCATGTTTCTTCGAACTAAAAACTTAAGTGCTTATACATCAAACAAACAGAATCTTAAACTAAGGAGTTACCAAAACTCTCCCCTGCTTACACAAAAGGTCACCTACTAAACACCAGTTCAGGTTCTCCAGTTCTCCACTGCGCGTGAGTGATAACAGGACAAGCTGCACCCTTTCAATCCAGTCAGCATAATTCATGAATATGTTTATATTTTTGATCAATCTATAATATTAGTTGTGACAATTCAGTTTGTACTACTAATATCTTATATCAAATTAAAAATTTCTGCAACTCTCACACAAAAAAATTGCTGGTACCTCCTCATGATCATCAATGCCTGCGCACACAGTGTGGAACCATACTTGGCAAGCATCACAATTTACCATTCTCTCCTCATCATCATCCCTGGCCCCACAAATGCAATCCACCTTTAACTTTATGGGCCCACCTTCATACCTCAGTTCAGTATCCAAGTCCAGCCCACGCCCTCTAACCCAAACGTGTGCATCTCTGCCCACTGCGCAAGATAGCATCCTTTTATCCTCTATTCCTTTCAAACCACCAATTTGTGTTACTACAAAGTTTTGCATTATGCAATAAGTATCCCTTAATGCAAATTGTGCCACCCCCTTAAGCTCACGTATTGTAATCCAAGGAGGAACAAATGCAACCACACCAGGTGACAATGGCCGAGTCAACTCACTCTCTAACTCGTCGAAACTCGGCAAGACTTTACATGTTAATGCCATTATTTGGCTTTCTTGATTCTCAAGCTTCCACTTTTTAACAAATTTCTTGCTGTCCAAGACAACCCGAGTAGCCAAACTCACTGAGTCTGATCCTGGGTAACTCAAAAGCACTGTTTCATACAAGTACTCAAGATCTTGATCAATATTGAAGTCTAACTCAATGTTGTCAACTCTGCTTGCATCAACAATATCTTCAAATGCAAATTCAATTCTTTTAGTAGACGAGTTTTTTGATCGAAAAATGATCTTGTTTCCCAACATGGATTTGTTAATGGATTTCAGCACGTAATCAATCAGCCCGGTGTCACGGATAGTTGTCCTAGCTTTGTCACGCAGCTCCTGCCTAGACATTGCACCATCACCATTGTGTGCTCTCAAGATTTTCAAAATGAACTCTGCAGCTTTTTTCACCTTCCTCTCAGTCCACCTGCAACCAGAATCCTTGTCCAAAACTGGAAAACTTATTGATTCTGCTTCCTTATTAGCAGCTTCATGGATAGTGAATTCTAATAACTTAGTATTTGGGTTAATAGATCGACGAATAATTTGGTTTCCCAATTGAAAACATCTGATAGATTTCAGCACAAAATCAATCAAACCAGTGTCACCAATGCATTTTCTTGCCTCATCTCTCAAGTCCTGCCTTGTCATCCCATAATTTCTGTTCACATTTTCTTGATTTTCTTTCAGCAAATTCACAATCACTATTAGCACAAATTCTAGCCTTCTAGCAGGCCATCTACAATCATTGTTAGCCATCAAATTCACAAATGTATCCATACTAATTGGCCTATTTTTCTCTCCTATAGCAGGATCACACCAATAATCATCACTATTTTCAAGCTTCTTTTTACTATGAAATGGAGCTTTAGACTTAAAAGCAAACATGAATTGAAACAAGTCACTGATTGTGATCAATGGAACTTCACTCAATTCTCTGTAGGTGCCGATAATCTGCTTGATTTTCAGTCTTTTCGGATTATCCTTTTTGAAATCATTCAAAATCTTATCAAGTCCTAATGAGCTTAGGAATTGAACAGCAATTTCATATTTCTGCTCTGTCACTCCATAGCTTCCACGTCCAAATCTGTAATCCCATTTCCCAAACCAGGATTGTCCATATGCAACACCGTGAAGCAACCTCAAATCCATATCTCTCTTCTTTGACACATCATTCACTGAAATTTTCCTGCCAAAATGATAATAACAATAATGATAGAAACGGTTCTTCAATTCCATGTACTAAGGAAAAACACTACAAATAATACTACTGAATGTTTTAGCAATATAGCTTTGTTTACTTCAAATTTTACTAGTATGTATTGTTAGTACAATTTCTCACAGGAAAACTATGAAAAAGGATTAAGATTAATCAGTATGATGTTTGATACCTGGTTTTGAAGATAGTACAAAGACGATCCCAGAAATCCATGAAATCAGTTCCAGAGAGCAAATTTGAATCCCCTTTAACAACGCCATTATTAATGGACACCAAATGGCCATAACCATTGCAATGAATCAAACCATGCAAAACGTGAGTACTGATTTCAAAAGAATCGCTTCCCAATGGGTTTTCCCAGTTCTCATTTGCCGGTATTACCAAATGGTACCTTCTATTTGACACATAATGGTGACCCCATCCTTCAACAACCCCAAAAAAAGAAAAAATACAATCAGCAATAATAATAATAATAAACAAAAAAGTACAAACAAAATTCATTACATATTTGCAGAAAGAAAATTGAATGTTCATATTATTTTACCAGAAAATTTGCAGTGATCACAGAAAGGTTGAAGAGAGTGTTGAGTGGTTTCTTCAATGGTGTAGAGTGGGAAAACTGCACCGGTTGAGTTAGAAATCAACCAAGTGGACCAAACTGGAAAACCAGAGACAGTGTAATCTTCAATATTAGAAAATTCTTGGAGGAACATTCGGATATTGTCTTTAAAAGGTCCTGAAAAACCGTCAATGGAGTTTCCTGTTGCGAATGTTTCTAATACAAATGGCTTTCGGTTTCTCTTTCTACTCTTACAGGCTTCAATAATGGTGGATGAAGCCATGGCAGAAACTACACTGAGTCGTTTTTCTGGCCAAATTGTTGAGAATGTCAGTTTGGATTTTGGGAGTGTGTTGAGATTATATGGTTCTGTTCTTTTACGTTTTGGCGCTCTATATTGATGATGCCACTTCTGAGTTTACATATTTAGCCCTGGGGAAATGCAGAGTGAGGTAAGTTTGAATGTGGGGTTTTGAAGTTTTTTAAAAGGGTACTGTGGTAAATGAGGTTCAACAAGTTTTGAATATTTGATTTTGTTTTAACTTTTTTTTTTTGGTTCACGTGGTTTGGAACAATGCTTGTTTCGTGTTCGTGAGAGTTTCTCACCTTTCCCAAAGAGCCGGGGTGGGGGGTG
>AWOL01S0016629.1:101228-115495 GCA_000715115.1 Nicotiana otophora | reverse complement strand
GTATGTGTGTGTGTGTGTGCTTCATCCCCACAAAAAACTAGTCAAAACAATCTATTATACTCTACTTACAAGTAAAGTAACTTGAGTCTAAAAGAATAAAATTTTCTACATGGAGGAACAAAAAGGATGACTAACCTGCAATTTGAACTTTGAACTTGTTGCTATGAACGAGAATGGAGTTCTCTTTGTATTTGTTAAAAAAAAATTAAATATTTGTTGCTTTTTGGAGATATTAGCAGACTAGAGGACAAGATAAAGAATTGTGAAAGACCATGAATTAGGGCTTCAATCAATAAAAGGTCTTGACTTTTAAATTTAATACATTTCTGTTCTTTTTTAAAACTTTTGAGTAATTACCAAGCTGACTTTTGAAAATTTGGGTATTATATGAATGACTTATCCAACAAATTTTGTTTTAATTTGAAAAAGTTTCTGGGGCTTACGTCTCACTAAAAAAACGCGCCTCAAACGTCGGGCGTACGCCCCGAATTGTTGAGCGTACGCCTCTTGAGACTTTCGCCCCACACCATCGCCTCGGGGTGTTTTAGGTGCCCCTCGCCCCAGAGCTCGCCCTGAAAACGTCTTTTAAAACACTGATTATAATTAAACTATGTCAGAATTTACCCAAATAATAATCCACCCAACCGCTTAAATTAAAAATAGCCGGTGAAAGTATAATATATACATGACTTATATATTATATGTGTATTATTGTGTAATATAAGGTATAATATATATATATAACTAGAAAAAATAAACAATAAATATGACTAGCTATTTGTGTAAAGGTCCCGTCAAAACCTTTTTTTAACTCAGTTGGTAATTTTTTCAAATAAATTAATGTCAAAACCTAACCGCGGAATTGTTATCGACTTCATTATTAAGTCTAAATTTCATGAAAACAACGAAGAGAAATTTTTTGCAATGACTATAAGTGGATTTTCATGCTCTACTGTCCGAAGACATTCATCCAATTATTGTCAATTAGAGCGCTTCAATTCATATTCTTCAGAGATTTCTTTCAATGGAAAAGGGTTGTATATGTCTCTCTACTATTAAATATTTGTTCTGATTGATGAGACGCGAGGCGGCGTTAATGATGGTAGGTTATAATTGCGTATTTTTTGTTATTAATTGCACTCTAATTCGTTGTACTTTACTAGTATTTGAGCTTTAAATGGTATTATTTGGCGCTGAGTGTGTGTTTTATGCCTTGTAGGAGCGATTCCGAGTTACGATGAGGTCGTGGAGCTAATTCGAGCTATTTTGGAGCTATGAAGTTTGAGTAAAAGTTGAAAGATTAAGTTGGGATCATGTTCGGGGATGAACGGACAATAGTACACTTAGCGAGAGAAACGAAGAGTTGAGCAGGAGGCTCACCCAGATGTGCGACCGCGCATGAAACCCCTCCAGCGCGCAAGTAAAGCAGTACACTGCCAGAGGTGCGCGACCATATGCGCGGTCACACCTCCAAGTGTGCGGTCGCGCACGTCCAGTTCCGGAAACTTTTTCCAAGCTTATTGATGTGTGGCTATAATTTCATAGTTTCGTACATTATGTGCCTTGCATTTTACATGCTTTAATGATAAATTATACTTTATTTGTGCATAATGGAGTCTATTTTATGTGTAGGTGAATTGGAGATGAAAGTAGAGAAAAAGGGATACTTAAACGTTGAAAATGTGCTCGAGAACAGTGAAAAGGAGAGACCGGGCTTTAGCCTGGCGAGGCCAGCCTAAGGCCAGGCTGGACCAGGCTTTAGCCTAGCGAGGCCAGCCAAATTCCAGGCGTTAGGCTGGCGACGCCAGGCCTAATGCCAGGTCCAATCCGAGTTTTTGAAGACTTAATTCGTTCCGGATTTTGACTAGGACCCGGCTCACACGTTTAGGGTTTCTTCTACATATATAAATAGACCTAAAATACCACTTGGAAGAGAGTGGTTTTAGCAGTCAAAAAGGGTTCTATCAGCAGCCACGTTTTTAGAGTTTTTGGAGCAGCCAAAACGTTTTTGGGCAGCTAGATGCAAGAAGAGCTTGTGGAATCACTCCTTGGAGTTAGAATCATTATTTTTACATCTTTTCATCTTTACTCTCTATTTTAATTATGCAAAATATTTGGAATATTATTATTATGAGTATGATTAGCTAACTTCCTAATCTAGGGTTTTGATGAACCTATTGAAGGATGATTTTCTTGTTACGTTAATATAGATTTGCCGTAGTATTTTCTCTATTTGTTCAACTATATTATTCTTGTGGTTGATTGAAGGGCCCTTAATTAGTTGTGCCTATTTAGTATGTATTACTCGGAAGAGAGTACATATTTAGGTAGTTGTTGAACAACATCACGCCTAAACGTATATGAGAGATCAATACGGAGGTTTAAAGGTGGAATTAGGGATAACGAAATCTTGGTGCGATCTGAGTGAGCTGTACTTAATGCCAGCTAGCGTAATTCGGGAGAATATGTCTAATAAATTGTGGTAATTACTCGATAGAAAGTTACGACAGTTAGAGTGCTCATGGTCGATAGAGAAGACTTAGGCAAATTTATAGGAAACGTAGCGAAAAGGATTCCGACAATTGGAAAAATCATAACTCTAGACCTCCTTAGTCTTGTCTATAATTTCATCCATGTTAATTGATAGTTTTAGTACTTTCTAGTATTTGTTAGTTAATTAGATAAAAATAAATATTATAATCTTTATAATTAGAAAATTATTTGGACTTGTGTTTCTTAGCAATATTAAACAACTGTAGTTAAGCCTTAGTTCTCTATGGGATTCGACTCCGGACTTGTAAACCGGATTATATTTGCAACGACCGCTTAGTCCTTTTTATAAGGCATAGTTGGGAGTGATCAAATTTTAGCGACGTTGCCGGGGAACGAACGGTTTAGTTGTATGTGTTTATATTGCAAAGAAATACATTGCTAGGTTGATAAAGAAACACTTATAGTTGTAGGTGTACATATTGCTAGGTTGCAAGTTTGAACTTTTATTTTGTTTTCTTGTATTTTATTTTTTTATTTTATTTTTTTTTTACTTGTTAATTTTAGAAACATGGCATCTTGGAATTATGACAGTTTTGATGTTGGTAATTCTACTTTTGATCAACCTTATGCATATTGTGGAGGAAACCACCCATGGCAAAATTATCAAAATATTCCTGAGAGCGAGTTATGTGCACCAACTCAATCTTATGTGTGGAATGTGTGTGATATGTGTGGTGGTCAAGATGGTCACTTTCATGGTTGTGCTTATATGTATTATCCTCCCCTAACCCCTTAATTTAATGGTTCTACATTTTCATGTGAAGTGAATAAGAACAAAGAATCTTGGGAAGCTGACCTGAAGGAGATCAAAGATATGTTAAAGGTCCTTATGGAACAATATGATGAGAAATTACTGCAGATACAAAGGCAAGAGGCAACTATTCACAATTTGGAGGCTCAAGATAATAAACTAATTGAACCTTGTAAAGTGCAACAAGCTTACATTGTGGATAATAGCCAAGAAGAGCATGAACGGGCTGCAGAAATTGCCATTATAATGGAGGAGTTGAGAGTAGAATTTGACCAAACCAACCAACTAGAATTTGATGATGCCGATGTTGTAGAAGAGATACTAGAGTCAAGCAAGGACATTGATGATACATATTTAGTTGACTCTAGTGTCATTAGTTTTGAGGATGTAGACAGTCCCAATGTTCATGTAGTTGAACGCATTGGTCCACACTCCAAGCATTTTTCCACATTGTGTTTGGATGATGATATAGAAATAGAGTCATCTGAGCCACTTGAGGAGTCAAGAAATGAGGAACAAGGCGCCTACATTCTGAAATGCTTCTTGCCAGAAAGTCGGGAATACACATCTCATGTAAAGGCCAAGAAGTGCAGAATACTACATTATTTTATTGGGCCAGTCAGATTCATTCCACCACCCCAGGAGCATGATCATAGAGCAGAATCAAAACTTGGGGTCCAATTCATATGTTCAAAGTGGAGGTAGAAAGTGATTCGTGTCGTGCCGCAACGTTAAATCAAGCGCTTGTTGGGAGGAAACCCATCTTTACTGCTTTATTTTATTTTTTTATTTTTTATTTTTTATTTTTATTTTTGTAGTGTCGATTTTTACTTTTTTAGGAGCATGGAAAGCAAAGCTATTGGAAGGATGCAACAGTAAACCAGATGGTTGGAACTAAGTGTGAGGTACCCACACGAAGGACCAAGCCTGGGAGAAATCTGAGTACCCCATGAATTGCTAGTGCTTCGGCCTTTGGCCTACCAGGGAGTTTCTTTTATCCTCTTTTTAGTTATGGTGTGTATTGGGGACAATGCACAATTTTAAGTGTGGGGTGAGGAGATTGTCTAGGTGACTTTCTATGCTATTTTAATTGTGTTAGTTTAATTGAATTGTTTTTTTTAGAGAAAAAAAATAGAAAAGATTGGACTTTTCCCGACGATGGATCTATTAGACAATTTTCTTGAGGGATTTAAGTCGAAAGAAAAAAGACAAAAAGAGTTTCTTTTGTTAGGTAGTGCAGCAATTCCCCCTTGGTTTTTCTTTGTGCCGCGGTTCTTTTCCAAGGGTTTTGTTTGAACCGGGTGTAGTTAGTTTTTCTTTCTTTTTCTAGGAATAGGAACCATTGTGCCATGAATTGAATTGAAGCAATATCTCTTAGCTTTGTTATGCCTTGAGAATAGTTAGTACTATGGTTGTGACGCTTAGGCTCGGTTTTTGACTCTCGCATAAGTACCTTAAATTGTAGTATCCTAATTTTACTTAACTGCTTTGACTGAAGCGTCGCGATGAAACCAATTCTGAGTGAGTTATGTGCCATGTATGTGTGAGGTTTTGTATGTATTCTATGCATTGCATTTGATGTCTAGAACTTGCCTCGTGTGTTTGCAAAAGCGAAATAGTAGTATTATTCAGTCTAGAAAGTGATATAGGCGTTTCTTTGTTAAGCCAGATATATAAAGTTTACCTACCTAAATGTTATGTACCGTAGTTAACCCCGTTGATCCTATAATTTTGTTTCTTCGGTAACCACATTACAAGTCGTACCCCTTTGTTTTAATCGACCATATATTTAAACCTTTTCGCATCTCATGAGCACTTGAATTATTATGAACTTTGTAAAAGTTAAAGTGTGGGGGTGGTTGGTTCGTCTTTGGTGTGGAACTAATGAAATAAGGAGAAAGGTACATTGTTTTGAAAAAATAAGAGCCACTTGAATTGAAAAGGAAAGAAAAGAAAAATTAGCTATATTGCTGTGAAAAATATTCCTTGATAGTGGTGACTCTTAATGTAATTGTGATAAAAGAAATATGGAGTTAATATATATTGAGGTGAAGGTGAAGTTATGGTTTGACATAAGTATGGGCTTGAGTGTTAAAGTATATATATTAAAGTGCTTAAGGGAGGTGTAGTCACTCATATCCAAATGTATCCTACCCGACCCGCAGCCTACATTACAACCAATAAAAGTCCTACTTGATCTTAGACTGAATGAACTCGATTAGTAGAGTATTACAGTACGGGCAAGCCTATGGTGCATCATTTGTGGCATATGAATGTTATTTCTGAGAGCGAGTGAATTTTGTCTATCTTGAGTTCCTATGTTCTTAAAATTTATTGTATGTGGAACTAAGCTCTTTGATTAGGTGAGGGCACATGATTCATGAAGGAAAGGTAATGTTGTTGACATCCATGTTGGAGTAAGTAAGTGAATTTTGAATAAAGCATGGTATTTGTGAGTCGAATCTTGAGGCGAGGATGTCACACTTGTGTGCTTAAACTATTTTAAAAATTCTTGGTGTAATGAGTTAGGAAAATTGCTTAAAAGGCCGTATCTATAAGTGTAGTTTGATTTCTCGAGGACGAGCAATGTTTAAGTGTGGGGTATTGATGTGTGGATATAATTCCATAGTTTCGTACATTATGTGCCTTGCATTTTACATGCTTTAATGATAAATTACACTTTATTTATGCATAATGGAGTCTATTTTATGTGTAGGTGAATTGGAGATGAAAGTAGAGCAAAAGGGATACTTAAACGTTGAAAGTGTGCTCGAGAATAGTAAAAATGAGAGACCAGGCTTTAGCCTGGCGAGGCCAGCCTAAGGCCAGGCTGGACCAGGCTTTAGCCTGGCGAGGCCAGCCAAATTCCAAGCGTTAGGCTGGCGACACCAGGCCTAACACCAGGTCCAATCCGAGTTTTTGAAGACTTAATTCGTTTTGGGTTTTGACTAGGACCCGGCCCACACGTTTAGGGTTTATTCTACACATATAAATAGACCTAAAACACCACTTGGAAGAGGGTGGTTTCAGCAGCCAAAAAGGGTTCTATCAACAGCCACATTTTTAGAGTTTTTGGAGCAGCCAAAACGTTTTTGGGCAGCTACATGCAAGAAGAGCTTGTGGAATCACTCCTTGGAGTTAGAATCATCATTTTTACATCTTTTCATCTTTACTCTCTATTTTAATTATGCAAAATGTTTGGGATATTGTTATTATGAGTATGATTAGCTAACTTCCTAATCTAGGGTTTTGATGGAACCTATTGAAGGATGATTTTCTTGTTACGTTAATATAGATTTGTCGTAGTATTTTCTCTATTTGTTCAACTATATTATTCTTGTGGTTGATTGAAGGGCCCTCAATTAGTTGTGCCTATTTAGTATGTATTACTCGGGAGAGAGTGCATATTTAGGTAGTTGTTGAATAACATCACTCCTAAACGTATATGAGGGATCAATACGGAGGTTTAAATGTGAGATTAGGGATAACGAAACCTTGGTGCGATCTGAGTGAGCTGTACTTAATGCCAGCTAGCGTAATTCAGGAGAATATGTCTAGTAAATTGTGGTAATTACTCGGGAGAGAGTTACGACAGTTAGAGTGCTCATGGTCGATAGAGAAGACGTAGGCAAATTTATAGGAAACATAGCGGAAAGGATTCCGACAATTGGGAAAATCATAACTCTAGACCTCTTTAGTCTTGTCTATAATTTCATCCATGTTAATTGATAGTTTTAGTGCTTTCTAGTATTTGTTAGTTAATTAGATAAAAATAAACATTGTAATCTTTATAATTAGGAAATTATTTGGACTTGTGTTTCTTAGCAATATTAAACAATTGTAGTTAAGCCTTAGTTCTCTGTGGGATTTGACTCCGGACTTGTAAACCGGATTATATTTGTAACGACCGCTTAGTCCTTTTTATAAGGCATAGTTGGACGTTCGTAATTTTGGAGGCGACTCCTTTTGACCTATATGAAGCCTAGCTCGTCTAAAAACACGGTATCTAGGATTTTTAGAGGAACTTTTGAGAGAGAAGAAGGCAAGGAAACACGGAGACTCATAATACTCCATCCAATTCATTCAATACGGAAGTTTGCTTGATTTTGGGGAATTGTAATGTCTTCTTGTTCTTCTAATACTCCTGTGATGAATAACTTCTCCACTATGGTGTAATATTTCTTAGGGTTATTGACGGATATTTTGATTTGACTATTGTTTTGGGTTTTACTCTCTGTTAATTTCTCGAATTCATTGAATGAGTTATTAACTGAATTGAAAGGCTAATTGTGGTTTTACTTTAATCGAAAGAGAAGTGTTGCTGCAATTCGCATTGTGCCATATTGTTTAGGTTGATTTTACGCCTCTCATAGGTAATCGAAAGAGTTTAGAGAGTTATCAATTAACCCAGTTTAGACGAATAGTCGAGAGGCTTTCTTCGAAAGATCATTCATTCACTGTATTTGTGCATATGTTCATAGGACCTGTTATTAGGATGATTAAGGGAACTCTCATTCATTCGGAAGAAGAATTTGAATCCCTAAGGTAGCCTAATCATCTGTTAAAATCGAAGGAGTCAATAGAATTTAAGAGTGAACTTAACACAGAGTTACCTGGAATAATAGTTGATCGCATATCTTGTCACAACCCTTACTTCTCACCTTGATATTCAATCGTTGCTACTTAGTCATTAGATTGCCATTAGTTTCTTACAATCAATAATCTTAGTGTTATTAGTGGTAGATAATAACATAAATCAAACATTTATTATCCTGGATAATGTTGAGCTGAAGATTTATTAGAACATTATTTAAATCAATCCATGTGGAGACGATTTAATACTATACTATCTTTGCCTAGCGAGCCTAAGTTTTATACACCAGTTTCGCGCTCGTCAAATTTTGGCGTCATTACCGGGGATTGGCGATTAATAGTGTTTGAATTAATTTTTGGTACTAAATCAGGAGTAATTTTATTTTATTTTCTTTTTTTACCCTCCTCTTATATGTGTGCAGGCAACGAGTTAAGTTTAGTAGTGTATGACTCGATCCTTTTCCAAGGAATTGGTGCCATATGATCCAGAATTAGACAAGTGCCTACGGCAGTTGAGAAGGGAGAAAGGATCGAGCGGATTACTGTTGGGTCATCGTTCAACTCAGAATACAATGGTGAACAATGAAGATGAGGTGAACCTAGCTGTGAGAGAGGCAGCTCAGTGGCAGGAAGCACGGTTAGCAGCTGAAGCAGCCCATAAAGTTGTGAATAAAACAATCGACGAGGATAGAAGGTTCAATCTCAACCGAACCATGATCGAAGATAAATTTGAAAATGCAGCCCCTAGGCCTGGGAGGTCTATAAGAGATTATACCAGACCGGTGTACAACTAACAATAGTCTAGCATGAGGCCCCCACCCATTGATGCCAATAATTTTGAACTCAAACAGAGAGTCATCCAGACCATTCAGAACAATTGCATATTCAGAGGGAAACCCAATGAAGATCCCAACAACCATCCGATGGACTTCGACAAAATTATGAACATATTTTGCTACAATAGAGCATCACATGATGCCATCTACCTCAGAGCATTTTCGTTCTCACTTAAGGATGATGCAAAGCAGTAGTTGAGAAGACTGCCCACAGGGTCAATCCGTACGTGGGAAGAGATAACTTCCAAGTTCTTAGAAAAATACTTCTCTGCAGCTAAGACTGGACGGATGAGGAAAGAGATTCATAATTTCAGCCAAGGTGAAGGGGAGACAGTGTTCGAGGCATGGGAAAGATTTAAGGAGCTATTGCGGAGGTGCCCTCATAACAGAATGGAGCAATGGATGCAACTCCAGTACTTTTGGGACGGGTTAAACCCGTCATCAAGGAGATTGTTGAATGGTGCGGTTGCAGGTCCTTTGATGAAGAAAACTCCCAAAGAGATTGTAACTCTTCTGAATGAACTATCTGAAGACGCAGAACAATGGTCCACTGACCAAGGGGATCGAAGAAGATCAGCAGGGGTGCACCAAGTAGAATCGTCGGTAGCAATGCAAGCTCAAATTGCAGCTATAGTTAAGCTACAGCTGAGGAAGTCAACGTTGTGGGGAACCAAGTAGAATCGTCGGTGGGATATGACATATGTGGATTGGGACACCCTACACATGAGTGTCAAGCTACAGCTGAGGAAGTCAATGTTGTGGGGAACTTTAATAGAGGAACTACCAAGGTGGAAACAACTATAATGCTATAGATCAAAGACATCCAGGTTTTTCGTGGAGTTCACCTAATGGGAGCTTGAACTCATGGCAGCAAAACAATCTCAGACCCTAGGGTCATGGACCACTAGGTTTTCAGAACCACCAAAAGCAGCAATACCATCCACCACATCAAATTCAGTCAAGTATGGAAGATCTCATGGAAGCATTCATCAACAAAACAAATGAAAATTTTGAGAATCAGGGCACGACTATCCGAAATTTAGAAAGACAAATAGGACAGATTGTGAATTTGTTATCTGAGAGGACTCCCGGTACTCTTCCCTCTGACACTGAAAAGAACCCAAAGGAAATAATCAAAGTTGTATCTCTCAGAAGTGGCAAAGCATTGACTGACCCAGAGGTGAAAGCTAGACCTGAGGTGGTTAGCAAGCAGATTGAAACACCAGCAGAGAAGAGAGTGAAGAGCAAAAGAGCCAGAGTAGCGGGGTACAAAAGGAGATTGAAGAAAGTAGACATATGCCAACTCTACCATTCCCTCAAAAGATAAAGCGGGAGAAACTTGACAAATGTTTTGGGCGATTCCTAGAGATGCTCAAGCAACTTTATGTGAACATTACTTTCACAGAGGTACTCACTCAGATATCTGCTTATGCCAAGTTCTTAAAGAAAATCCTATCTAGCAAGAGAAAATTAGAGGAAACAATAGTGGTCATGCTAAACGCCCACTACAGTGCCATCTCGCAAAATAAAATTCCTCAAAAGTGTGGGGACCCAGGAAGTTTCACTATACCATGCTCGTTGGGGAGTGAAACATTCGATAAGGTCCTCTGTGATTCTGGTGCGTCTATAAATCTAATGCCTCTGTTTTTATTTAGGAAACCGGAAGGTGAGCTTGGAGTGATCAAATCAATACCAGTGTCCCTACAACTGGCTGACCAAACCATTATTCTACCTGAGAGAATCATTGAAGATATTTTAGTGAGGGTGGAAAAGTTTGTGTTCCCCGTAGAGTTTATTGTGGTGGATATGGAGGTGAACAAGGAGATGCCTCTAATTCTAGGGAGGCCATTCTTATGTACAGGTAGAGTTATCCTTGATATCTATGAAGGGCAGCTTATGCTCAAAGTGCGCAACAAAAAAGTGGTATTTCAGATGAAGAGGATGATGAAATACCCCAGTGATGAGGCGTCTGCCTACTCGTGTTTCAAGCTGGACATTGTTGGAGAATTGGATGAAAAATACAAGTTCAACAATCTTGCGGGGGATACTATAGAGAGATGTATTACTCAGTCTAGCACAGTGGAGAATGAAGATCCTGAAATAAAGAAAGAGGCAAAAGCCCTTGAGACTGAGGATCAAGTGGTTGATGAGGAGGAACTAAAAGAGGAAGCTGCTAAGCCTAATGTGGAATTGAAAGTCCTCCCCACTCACTTAAAATATGTTTTTCTTGAAACTAATAATTTTCCTGTAATTATTTCTGCGGACTTGACAGGTACACAGGAGCGAAAGCTGGTGGAGCTGCTGAAAAAGCACAGGAAGGCCGTGGGATGGAGCATAGCTGATATTCAAGGAATCAGTTCGGCCATTTGCATGTACAAAATTCTGTTGGAAGAAAATAGCAAGCTAGTGGTGCAGACCCAGTGGAAGCTGAACAAAAATTTGGAGGAGGTAGTGCACAAGGAGATCATCAAATTGCTAGATACGGGAGTGATTTTTTCCATCTTTGATAGCTAGTGGATTAGTCCAGTACAAGTTGTACCTAAGAAGGAGGGCATGACAATAGTGAAAAATGAAGATAATGAATTAATCCCCACCAAAACAGTCACTGGGTGGAGAATGTGCATTGATTATAGAAGGCAGAATGATGCAACAAGGAAGGATCACTTCCCACTCCCTTTTATTGACCAAATGCTCGAGAAAGTGGCCGGACATGGATGTTACTGCTTCTTGGATGGGTACTCAGGCTACAATCAGATACCCATTTCTCCGGAAAAATATTGAGAAGACCACATTTACTTGTCCGTCAGGTATTTTTGCTTACAGGAGTATGCCGTTTGGGTTGTGTAATGCACCTTTCACTTTTCAGAGGTGCATGATGTCTATATTCTCTGATTTAAACGGAAGTGTATAGAAGTATTCATGGATGATTTCACCCTCTTTGGTGATGACTTTGAGGACTGCCTAAAGAATTTGGAGCTCGTGCTTGAACATTGTGAAGCCACGCACTTGGTCCTTAACTCGGAGAAGTTTCACTTCATGGTGAAGGAGGGAATTGTCTTAGGCCACAAAGTGACTGCACAAGGAATTGAAGTTGATAGAGCGAAGGTTGATGTGATTGCTAGGCTCCCTCCATCGACTTCTGTGAAGAGCATAAGGAGTTTCTTGGGACATGCTCGGTTCTATAGGAGGTTCATCAAAAACTTTTCCAGCATTACCAAACTATTGACTGCATTGCTAGCGAAAGATGTCAAGGTTGTTTTCAATGTGGAGTGCTTAAGAGCTTTCAAATTGATAAAGGAAAAGCTTGTAAGTGTTCCTATTATGGTGACACCTGATTGGAGCCAGCCATTTGAGATAATGTGTGATGCCAGTGATATAGATGTGGGGCAATTCTGGGGCAAAGAAAAGATAAAAATTTTAGGCCCATCTACTATGCAAGCAGGACGTTGAATGATGCTCAAGTCGACTATGCCACTACTGAAAAAGAGTTCTTTGTTGTGGTCTTTGCTTTTGACAAGTTTAGATCATACCTGGTGGGGAGTAAAGTTATTGTACACACGGATCACTCAACCTTGAAATATCTGTTGAGTAAGAAGGAGTCCAAGCCGCGTCCGATGCGGTGGGTGTTGTTGCTCCAAGAGTTTAACTTGGAGATTAAATATAGGAAAGGCACAGAAAATCAAGTCGCCGATCATCTATCTCGACTTGAGAGGCCTCCGGTTGAAACAGTTGAAATAAGGGAAGAATTCCCTGATGAGCATATTTTCTCCATTGTTGCGGTCTCCGAAAGGCCACCTTGGTATGCTGATGTAGCCAACTTTTTGGTTGGTGGATGGTTACCTCGTGACCTCTCTCGTGATCAAAGAAGGAAGCTTCAAGGTGAGATAAAAAATTATTTTTGGAATGACCCTTTATTGTTTAAATTGTGTGCAGATGGTGTGATTCGAAGATGTGTGCCTGAAGGAGAGATGGCAAGCGTTCTGTATTATTGCCATGATGGAGCAGCTGGAGGACACTATGGTGGAAATCGCACTGCACCAAAGGTCATGGAAGCCGGTTTCTTTTGGCCTACTTTGTACAAAGACGCAAGAGTGTATGTAGCTGCATGTGACAAATGTCAAAGGGCAGGTAATATTAGCAAGAGGGACGAAATGCCTCTCAACTCCATTATGGTATGTGAAATTTTTTATGTGTGGGGAATTGACTTCATGGGTCTGTTCCCATCGTCACATTCTTATGAGTATATCCTAGTAGCCATTGACTATGTATCTATGTGGGTCGAAGCAATCCCTACTAGGACCAATGATCTCGGGTGGTGTGTGAGTTCTTAAGGAAGAACATCTTTACCCGCTTTGGGACACCTCGAGTGATTATCAGTGAAAATAGGTCACACTTTGTGAACAAGCAGTTTGTTGCACTGCTGTCTAAGTATGGGGTCACACACAAAACAGGAACCCCGTACCATGCCCAAACTAGTGTACAAGTTGAAGTGGCTAACAGTGAACTTAAACAAATCTGGAAAAGATGGTTAGTGCTTCTCGTAAGGATTGGTTTGTAAAGTTAGAAAAAGCTCTATGGGCGTACAGAACTGCGTTCAAAACAACCATAGGGACTTCACCGTTCAAACTAGTGTATGGAAAATTGTGTCACCTACCTGTTGAGATAGAACATAAAGCTTATTGGGAAATTAAGATGCTTAATCTTGATCTTAGTCTTGCAGGTGAACATAGATTGGCGCAGATGAATGCGTTGGAGGAGTTTAGACTTGACGCATATGAAAATGCGCGGATTTTCAAGGAAAAGACTAAAAGGCTGCATGATCGTCTGATTAAGTCAAAGGAGTTTCATGAAAGGGACAGAGTCTTATTGTACAATAGTAGACTCAGATTGTTCCCCGGAAAATTTAAGTCTAGATGGACGGGACTGTATGTGGTGAAATATGTATCACCATATGGGGCAACTGATATTCAGAACATCGACGGAATACAAAACTTCAAAGTGAATGGGCACATGCTAAAACCGTATCTTGCTGGAGGATTTGCTCAGCAATCCTCGAGCATCAAAATCAGTTGAGGATGCCCGGTTGAGTCAAGCTAACGAGTATAACTCAGAACTACCTCTAACTCTTCTACTAGTTAGATTTTTCACTTTTGTTTATAGCGTAGAATAGATAGAAATTAGTGTATATATTATGACGTGGTAGGTGCAGGAAGATACATGTTGCGGACGGTTAGAACTGAGGTATCTAGAAGGCCCCTTTTGAATGTATCTATGCGCGACCGTGCACCTGGTGGGGCACCTCACACATATGGTCGCGCAAAAGATAATGTCAGCCGATGTGGCATATGCGCGGTTGCGTACCTGAAGGGTTCACCGTGCACATGGCCGTGCACATTCACTAGTATACTACCAAACGTTCGCGGCCACGCACGAGATGACCCGACCGCGCACAGGTAAGTTTTCCTTTTTCCTTCTAATTTCGGACCCCCCTCAAAACCCCCAATTCTAAATTTTTCCTTTTCCTCCCCTACACT
>AWOL01S0016629.1:79840-100552 GCA_000715115.1 Nicotiana otophora | reverse complement strand
TCCCCCCTCCTTCTCTTATCTCCCCTCTGTAAAATCAATATCAAAACACCACCCTACTCTTCTCCATCCACCCATCCTCACGAGCTTTCTTCCTCAGAGACACCTCAGGTAAGTGAGATGCTTTCTCTCTCTTTTATTATTTTTATTTTGTTTTATTTTGCTTGTGTGTAGCAATTTATTTTTGTTTCTTTATTTTTCTTCTCCTTCTCATATGGGTGAAGGTTGAGTTTCAGCATGGAAACAGACCAGATAGTTGCTAGGAGTGAAAGTGAGGTATCCTTATATAGTCCAGCTAGAGCTAAAATTGCTTTGTGGGAGGTTAGGACCAGTTGTGCATGTTAAGTGTTTGTGTAAATGCCATAATGAGATTGAGGGTGTGATTTTGGTGATCAACTGTGAAGGTGAAGTCTGAGTAGCCTCTCTTAGTTCGCCAAGTGATTCATTAGTTGATAGTTGGAGGTTTGTTACGGGTACTATGGCGCCCTCCAAGAAAAGAAAAACTGCCAGTGCCTCCACAAGTGGTCAAGCAGGCATGTCCCGATCGCGAGCTTCTGCATCCGCTCGCCCGTATGATCAGAACAAATTTGTCTCATGGGAAGCCCAAGAACGATTTCAAAACAAGGCAAGCAAAAAGCCCATACCGGAAAGGGGAATTGATATTGGGTCTCTCCAAAATGAATGTCCCAGAGTATATAATGAATTGGTCAGGCGAGGCTTGGGTGTATTCTTTGAAGAACCTGATGAGGCAAACTTAATAGTTGTTCGGGAGTTTTATGCAAACTGCCCGGCACATGAAGACCATGTTTGCACAGTCCGGAGAAAGAGAGTGGACTTCTCCAAGTAGGTCATCCGAAGGGCGTATCATTTGTCGGAGTACGTAGAAGACCCTTATACAGGTGACTACTACTCCACATAGAGCAGAAAACCATACCAGTGGCGCATGTTCTTTGCAACCATTTGTGTACCTGACAAGGAGGTAGTGTGGCGAAAAGAGGGGCGCAAATTTCACTCGACTTCACTTACCTTTGAAGGGAAGTGCTGGCTCTACATAGTTAATAATAGCTTGCAGCCTTCAGGCAACATCACTGAGGTGAATGGTCTCCGGGCTGCTCTGATTTGGTGTTTCATCAATGACCACGATTTTGATGTGGCTTAGGTCATTCAAAACGTGATGACCATTCGTTGTCCTGTGCAGAGGTATGGGTTCTTCTTCCCCTCATTAGTCACTCGGTTATGCCATGAGGCACGAGTGCCGGAAAACAGGGCCACGGATGGGAAAGTCAAGCGCGAACAGAAATTTCGGGCTGATAAAGTGGTAATTAAGAAGGAACCTGTTGGGCCTGCTGAGGCGGATAGTGAGGAATCGGATGCGCCTGACGAGGGCAATGAGGTGCACGGTGAGGATGTCGCTGCTTCTCCACCGCATGAGCAGGGTGTCGGGAACCTTCAGGCGGCGGATGGGAAACGAGAATGAGCATTTTAGAGTAAGAGATAGCGGAGGTGCGTACTTCCATCACTGATTTTGGAGCTCAAATGGACGCCCTTGCTACATAGAATGCCAAATCTGAGAAGAAGATCATGGCATGGCAGCGTGCACTTGGCCGGGCTTGTCATCTGGACCCCGGCACTAGGGTGGGGAGAGGTGATCAGGCAGAATATGGCGTGGCTTCAGATTTTTGAGAACATGGCCCTTGATAGAAAGGTGTGGAGGTCGATCATTATGGTGGTAGGTTAGGAGGTAGTTGATAAGGTTCGTCCGGGTGGGAGGCTAGTCTGATAAGGTTTTGTTCTAGGCTGCTAGCGATTATTGTTGTGTCCACACTATTCTTTCGTTTTTCATAGTACCGGGCCTTATTCAGTGATTTTCTTTATTGTTTTTCATCTATTTTTTGGTTCTTATGATGTTGCTATTATTCATATAGTTCTGTTGATGGTACTGATATATTGTCTCTTTTGTCTTCTTGAGCCGACGGTCTTTCGAAAACAGCCTCTCTACTCTCCGGGGTAGAGGTAAGGTCTGCGTACACTCTACCCTCCTCATACCCCACTGTGAGAATTCATTGGGTTGTTGTTGTTGTACTATTAAATATTAATTATATATATCCTCGTTATACTATTTGATACTTTCTACCCATGTCGTCACCCATTTAAACATATATACCTCTCAATCTAACAGACCCCTAGACCACAGCCTTCATGTTACACGTGGTTTTATCTTAAGCCCCCAATCCTTTTTTATTTTTTATTTTGCAAAGCCTCATCTTAATATTTATTACCCAAATTAATACCTCTTAATAACCCACCCCAAAGACCCCAGTAATTGAATCTCCAGAGTAGCTTCAGTACTTGAGGTTCAAATTAGCTCCAGTCTTAAATTTTAAAGGCCTTAATCGTATTCCTCCACTCCATTCATTTATATTCAATGCTCAACAGAGAAAAACATATAATGCACATAATATGCTTGCTTTTTTCACTAAATATGGTAGCTTCTCAATTGATCTTCTCTTCCTCCTTGGTGCTTTATTTAGCTACTTGCCTACTTGATTTTTCAGATTCAAAACAAAGTTATTTAAATCGTACAAATGTTCAAAGTTATATACAACTTATTCTTATACGCCAACCTCTATTTTCTTTCCATTTCTATAATACTTCTTGGGTGAACACAAAAAATAATTGTATTAATGGAGACACAGATTCATCTTGGAGAATTTGAAGAATCTTAAGATTTTGATTTGATCACTTCGGTATGGGTTTATTTCGGAACGAAATGAGTGCGATTATAATTTGTTTAGTAGTTGTAGAAATTATGTGTTTTCTAAGAAGTTGGAATTAGAGTACAGAAAAATAAAAATTTTCGGCAAAATTACAATTTTCTGATCAAATTTTCCGATAATAGTCCATGTTGAAGGTGATGAGAGGTCTTAAGTTTCATCGCGGGAGAGCAAGAAGGTTGCTGGAGGGATGAAAATAGAAGAGATGGGAAAGAGAGAAATTTCATTGTGGAGATGCTTTCGGTCATTGAGGCGGTGGCGTGGGCAAGTGTTTAATAACCTTTAGGATGGATCTTGGGGTGGGTTATTAAGAGGTATTAATTTGGGTAATAAATATTAAGATGGGGCTTTATAAAATCGAAAATAAAAATAAAAAAAAGGGTGGGGGCTTAAGATGAAGCCACGTGTAATAGGAAGGCTCGGTCCAGAGGTCTGTTAGATTGAGGGGCAAATATATTTAAATGGGTAACGATAGGGATAAAAAGTGTCAGAATAGTATAACGAGGGATATATATATAAAATTAATATTTGATAGTACGGGGACACATATAGCCATTTTCCGTTCTTTCAAAGTTACTTATAGTGGGCATTTGGACATAAGAATTGTAAAATTCCAAAAAAAGGTGAAAAAAAAAATCAAATAAAAATGATATTTGAAAATTAGAGTTGTGTGGGGACATGAATATAATTTTAGGTTGTTTTTTAAGTTTTGTGAGTAATCTGAGTGAAAATTTTGAAAAATAACTTTTTGGAGTTTTTTAAAATTTTAAAAAATTTCAAAATGCATCTTCAAGTGAAAATTAGAAATTTTATGAACAAACGCTGATTTTGAAAAAAATTGAAATTTTTTTGAAAAAAATATATATATATTTCTATGTCCAAACGGGCTCTTAATGTCTGAAAAAGTGAATATAGAAGTCTATAGAAGAATTTCCATCATAATCCTACTTCCAAAGTTATCGTTGTTTTTCAACTATAAATATTTCCTTTATATTTTTGACAAGCTGCTATTAATTAAAACACAACGAATATTTTTTAAAAAAGGTTTTTTAATAACATAAGTCTTACACCTATAAGTTGGAACAAAAATCAACTTTTTTCCTGCAAATTTGTAAATTCAGTGTGTATTAATTCAAAATATACTGCGTATACAAAGATTTTAACGTACGTACGTTAATAAAAGACACTCAATTGTAGTAAATTAATTTTACAACTTCAAAAATATAGGAATAGTAAATAATTTAAACTATCAACTCCCACTTTTTTAGCAATAGACCAAACGTAAAAGGATGTCAACCTTCTAATAATAGCATGGAAACAGGCAGGAAGTTATCCGTAATCATTTTCGTCATTGGTATTGATCCTCATGGAATGAACCGAAGCTAACTAAATGGTGACACGTGCCACTACACGCGTCAGTTAACTGGATACGTGTCAACAATGTAACAATCTACCATGTCCTTATAAACCATGCAAAACTATTGCTCCAATCTCACTTCAACCAATATTCATTGATCTTTCTATTTCTATCTACTTTTGTGCACTTACATCAATATCAATTTACTTTTGTAACTTCAAGATGGCTTCCCACGAACAGAGCTACAGAGCTGGTGAAACCAAGGGCCGAACTCAGGTATGTCTCCCTTTAGTTTCTATAATAATATATACCGTTACTGCATTTCCCAGAGCGGTAGCTCTATATATTTGATTTTGAAGAACTTAAACAACCATTTTATATCCATGTAATTCTATCTAGTTATTGTTACAGATTTTTGACGAATTATGAAGTTTTTGGTGGTTCTTAATATTTTTGTTTTGAGTGCAGGAGAAGGTTGGTCAAACAATGGAAAGCATGAAGGACAAGGCGCAAGCAGCAAAGGACAAGACTTCTGAGACAGCGCATTCAGCCAAAGGGACGGCTCACGATAAGACAAGCACCGCCAAATATAAGGCAGCAGATGCAGCTCAGGCAACCGACGAGAAGGCTCGCGGAGCAGCTCAGGCAACCAAGGAAAAGGCCAGCGGAGCAGCTCAGGCAACCAAAGAGAAGGCCAGCGGAGCAGCTAAGGCTACAAAAGAGAAGGCCTCAGAAATGATGGAGTCTGCAAAAGAAACTGCACAAGCTGGGCAAGAGAAAACTGGGGGAATCCTGCAAAAGACTGGAGAACAAGTGAAGAGCATGGCTCAGGGTGCTGCTGATGCAGTGAAGCATACCTTTGGCATGGCCGATACTGATGAAGATCCTACTGCTACCAAAAGCAGAGAACTTTAGACTTGGATCTCTTTCTTTCTTGTGGGATTCCTGTACTCTTTGTGTTTAGCTTGTTTTTTGCTTTGTAGTTTGCCTACCTGTGAGGAGGTAAAGGTTTATGTAATAATAAAAAGGTTTTAGCTTTTGTAGTCTGAAGTGTGACCTCGACATCAAGCTGCTAAAAATGTAATCCATGTGATGTGGTCTGTATAATCGATACCGTGGAATTTCGAGTTAAGACATCTTGATATCCCTTCAATTTGCTTTTCTTAATTTATTTTTTTCCGGAAAGTGTTTAGATTATATTATTTTTCATGCAGTAAATGGGGACGTCAAATTCACCTTGGTAAATTACCTCGGAGTAGGTTGTACAAGATTGTTGAACTGCTACGTATATGCAGTCGATCAGCGTTGCGTGGCGGAGCCACCAATTTGCACGGCAAATTTCGGGTATGTCATTAGTTGTTACCGGTTCTGTTTGCTAAATATATCGTCATTGTGATCGTCTACTACGTACCAAATCGGCAGTGCAGATTCCACGAGGACTTGTCGTTGGTTCTCTTGTTTCATTTCAAATTATCCAGGGTTGAAGGAAAACAAATAGATATAAATTTGGTTAGTTTCGTTTCCCATCCAAAATTTGAACCAAGAGATGGTGTAAATCGTAATTTGAGCTATATATTGAGCTGATTGAAAGTCATATCCAGGGTCACTTTCATGCAAATACAGAATACTGCTGAGCGACTCGAAGTAAATGAGCTTTATCAGCCCTCACAATAAAAATTCTCATTAATTATGTTCTAACGTGTCAGAGCTTTTTACTTATTGATGCAATTAAAAACTCCAATTTAAATTCCAAACTACTAACGAAGTTCGATTCAGCACAATTATTAATTTAATTGCTAGTTTATCTTTTGGGTTTTGAAAATTCCATTCATGTTGATGTTGTATGTTTACACTAACCACAATGTGTTATTGGCTTTAATTTAAACTAATAAACATATAGCTCAGTTGCATCTGATTTCAAATCTCAAATTAAACTATCGATTCTCACAAACGTTAAAAAACAGACGAGGCTCCACCGACTTGACCTCGGCTCAATTACACTATAGGCCATTTGGTTAAACACAGCTCAAGCTTGACACTGAAGTTGTTCAGTTGACTAGCTCAAACTCGGCTCTACTGGATACTGTGACAATCTCCATTTGGACTTGATGCCCAGAATAATGCACGACAAATAAACAAAAAAGGAACGCTTTCGCACAGATTTCCTATCTCTGCTAAAATAAAGTACAAAGTTGCTTACAGAAGAGGGAAACAAAGAATACAACTTCAATTTCATCTACGCCTGTACATGGCGGGTAGATAACTACCAAAAGCCCTCTCTGAAGCCTTAAAGTCAGATGATATTCTCTAGTATAATTTATAAAAACAAAATTTTCAGGTTACAGATCTCCTGTCTGGTCCCCTATCACCTCGTTCTTGATCTCACTCAAGACTTCCCATCTGGATCCGCTGCCCATTTTCTCGGATTGCACATTTGTCCAGAAATTGCGTTCTCATAAAACAGCTGAATTCTAGGTCAGAACTCACTCGCTCATGCCATCACTCAATTCGTGATCACTAATGTCACTAAAAGCCTCTGGTTCCTCAACACCTGGGTTGCTTTCCGTTTCCATAGCAACTTCAGAACCCTCCTCGTCACTTTCATCTTCATAGATGATAGGCTGTATGGCACCATCTTCCTCATCACCATCATCAATAGTCTGTGAAAAATATAAATAAATTAGTCAAGATTCCATGGAAAAGAGGTTTGAGAGGGGCAACATTTTCACATGTTACCCTTACCCCTGCATAAAGCAATTCTAAGGAGCTTGATAGCTGAAGAGCTTGGTGGAGAGTTGAAAGTCTGGCATCAATAAGCTGCACAACGACCAACAAAGGAATTTTTAATACATTCTAACAGTCGCTACAGGTGCTATCAACACATGAAGAGTTACTCCCTGACCTGATATAAAGAGTTGAGTACAAGCAAAGAGGATTCTTGAGACATTATTCCACTAGCGTGTTGAAGAAGTAAACTTTGCAACCAGGGAAGGGCACAAGCCAATACAGCGCCCCTGTCAAGAAAAAGTACCATAATAAACATTAACTTGACCAATCTATGACAATGGAGGCTTAAGAGAGAAGCCAGCTGCACTTTGCAAATGTGAATGGCAAAAAGGTTTCGTTATGTTAATAGAATTGGTGGAACAATATTGGCTGACAATTGGAACGAGGTAATCCCTGTCATGATTAGCATTCATTCCTTTGGTGCAATCTAACTCGATATCTTAAGTGTGTGGTCAAATGCACAATTTAGACAAAACACTGTATATAGGATCAACCAGATTAATGAAATTCACAATCTCCATTACCTTGACTGGATAATTGACAAGAGTGAC
This sequence comes from Nicotiana otophora, assembly GCA_000715115.1. Lineage (NCBI taxonomy): Eukaryota > Viridiplantae > Streptophyta > Magnoliopsida > Solanales > Solanaceae > Nicotiana > Nicotiana otophora. The sequence goes on along the minus strand of AWOL01S0016629.1, from coordinate 93,086 downwards.
TGTAAAAGCTTGAGAACATCTGATGGATTTAAAAGAGATACTGAATTTGCAATGACCTGCATAGCCAAGATACATCCTACCCATTAGGAAATAACATATCAATTCAGATGCTAGAACCTTAGAAATATTTCAGTACAAACATAACCTTCTCATCTTGTCTGTATAAGCAATCTATCAAAAGTGCTCGATCATCAGCATGAAGGGCTTGCTTGAGCAGAACATGAACTGAATCAGCACTTGGAGGCTTTGTTTGAGGAGGAGATTCTAGATCCTCATTGCTTTTATCTTCATTGTTGTCTGCCAAATGGAGCCTCGCGAGTTTCTCACCCATGGTCGGCTCGTTTAGATCATCAATCTGAACTCCATCTATAGGTTCACCATTACCTACACATCATCAAAAAGGTTATCCTCTAGAAGGTAGCAAAATGTTATTCATACCAAATTTCTGAATCAAGTCTCAAATATCAAATGACCCCACATCCTAATGCTCAACAGAAAGAAACAGCAGAAAGATGATGCAAAAAGGCACTGCCCGCTAAAGATAAAAAAAGGATCCTTTTTAAAGGGAATTAACAGGTTTTCTACTGAATACTTGAAGGACTAACCAGGTTTCAAACAACTCCCCAAGTCTATTATAGTGGAAGCAGTTAACTTGTGCATAACATCCTGCATAACACAACGTCCATCTACGAAGCCATAAAATGTTTATATACAATTGCAAGTTTGAAAAGAGAATACTACTTGTGTTTTGATTTTTAATACGGTCACTACCTTAACATTTCAACTTCCAAATTCAATAAATATCAGGGTCAAATACATTGACCACCCCCTAGATATTCTCATAATACAACCGACCTTCCTGTACCCCTGAAATATGACACCCCGACTTCAATTCTCCCTTTTGCTAGTCAACACTAGGATTGACTATTAAGTTTCTGAAGCAATATCAAGTAAATGGACGGATACAGTTTTGTTTTTTAGAGAGACCGGTATAGATTACCGATCACTGAATTTTCCTTTAACATCCTTAGCCATTCTCCAAGATATAAATATTAGTCATCTGTAGTGGAGCAACAGCTCCAGGGAGCATCTAACATATGTTGAATTTCTATGTGAGCAATACAGAATCATGCAAGTATGTCATACCATCATCTGTGATTGTCACTGGTGGAGTGACATCCAGATCAGATGCTGGTCGTTTATTCGTCACTTTGCTTTTCTGGATTAATTTAGCACCTTCGTTTTCCATATCTGCACCTGAAACAGAGGGAGGGGCAATCGGAAAGACAGATTATAAGGATAATTCTGTTCTGGGAACTGTTCTCGGCATAAATCAAAAATGTCAATTTATCAGACAAAATGTATCAGTGTTGTGATGCAAGAAAGTTTAAAAATCTTTGATAAAACTAACAGAGTGATGGCCTCGTTTGCAGAAAAGTTGGTCAATTTACAAATGATTTGATCTCTCTAACAGTGACTGTATCACATCATCTAAAACACCAAGACAAGAATTCGAGTTTCAAAAAAATGCAGCTCAGCACTGCTTGGCCGAGTCAGTAGTACAAATGGGATAGGGAAGGGGAATGACAGTACCACAGACTTCTGTAACGGAGTCCTGATTTTTCCACAAGGAGACAAGAAAATGTAAACCACTATTAACAACACCTTTTCTGGCATGACCATTTTCTTGAACTGCAGCAAGCACTTTCTCGGCCTGGTCTACTGCTACTATGACGATATCCTCCCCTGGACTTGAAATGTCTACTGATGTAAACTCTGGGGATTCCACAGAGCCACATGCAATCAAGGCCCTCAAATGAGCATCTCTGTCCAAAACATGCAACCTGGCAGCAATTATGGGCACAGTGTTCTTTTTTGCTCTTCCAGTTTTCTTTTCTGTTTCCCCTTTGCTAGCTTTTACAGTGATCTTAATTGGCTTTACAACTTCATCAGTGACAGACTCAAAGTTCCAAACATAACAAACACCCTTCTCTGATATTGCAAGGACAACCATACCGTCTTCTCCCTTGCAATTTTTCCTGCACTCAACAATTATAGGAGGATGTTTCATGGAAAGAACCTGCCCATAATCTGCAGCCCTTTCACCAAAATCAAGTTTCCACACTTGAAGTTGCTTCTCGCCAAGCCCAGCAGTAACAGCAAATTGGGCATCATCAGATAGCCATAAACGCTGTGCAACAGCCTGTTATAGCAGCTTTTGATGTTTATGGATCTTTTCAGACTTTAAAAGAACATCACATGATGAAGAAAAAAACTTAAGACAGCTTACCGAGTCAGGAGAAAACTTCAGCAACTCTTTCCCACTTTCTAAACTTAGAAATCGTAACTTATCACTGGCTGCAGCTATAATTTTCTCGTCTTCACATTGAGAATAAAGAAGTCAAATAGAAGTACTTAAAGTAAAAGAGAAAGTGTAGACATAAGTTGGATACAAACCAGTTGAATGAGCCACTGAGGAAAAGGGCTTCTTTGACACTTTGAACTCTTTGATGACTTCTCCAGTGTCAGAGTTCATCTCAAATACTAAACCATTCGCAGCAACAGCATGAATCTTACGGCCTTTGTCCACAAAAAACAGACCAGCAGCTCCACTGCATTTCAAAAGCAACAGATTTCTTATTTACGCTTTTCTTAACTGTCTTTGGTGATAACTAAGATAGACATCATTCATGGTAGTCCATTAAATAGTTTGAACACTTCATCCATTTGTGATCACAATAAACCCAGCTAAGAATTATAAGACCAGCTAAATCTATTGAAATTGAACAGCCCTCCCAAGATTTAATAAATGACAGGCTACAAGTCCCCGGAACATTTGCAAGTAAGTGATCAACTGCCCGAGACAAAATTGTATTGCTATGTGTCAACCACTTAAAAGATGAAGTCGTCCAATGACTTTTTACCAGCCCTGGTTCTCAAACTAATGCAGTTTGTGTTTTAATTTCAGAAATCAAAGAAGGTTGGATATAAATTACATCTCAGATACTTTTGGAATTTTAGATAATTTCTCGACCTCTATATGAACCTTCCCCCAATTATCCTGATGCGTCAGAGGATTCCTGATTGGGATTCCGTCCTTAAACTTGTTGGAATTTTCTGAAGATTGATGATATAAGAATCCATTGTAGTGGAAATTTCCCATAACAAAATATCTTTACAGAAACTTCTGAATCACGTGGCTATTTGGAAACTCTTGACCAAGATCACTTGATGAATAGAATGACATAGACACGAGATTTCTGGAAGTAATAGACGGCTTTAATGGAAAAAACTCATGGTTGATTTTTCAAGTAAATACCACAGAATATCCCAGATCCCACCTATAGAGAGAGAGAGAGAGAGACTATAAGACAAACTTCTAAAAAAGGTTCAAGATTTACGAGTTATCAAGTATACTAGCAACAACTTTCAAAATGTCTCTATAAAGCATACCATTAGACATAGAGAAAAGGGGCCCTATGGATCTTTGTTTTGACAAGGAAGGGGATCTACAGATCTACTCATAGGGTAAACAAAATGTGGAGAAGTATCTCATTCCTGCCATTAGAACAATGCAAAAGCAGCAAGGAAAATTGAACTTTTAAACTTGCAGAATATGATGATACTTTACATGACATGCAATTAGTAAGTCATAACTTTGCCTGTCTTAAATGATGTGTTATAACTTACAAGTATGTCTTAAATTTTAATCCCACATCCGACACTCAAGCAAGGGTATTCATTACTGTCTAAGTGTTTCCTGACAAGTACTTCTCCATCCTACATAAGAGCAAAAGTACATTCCATCAAAAGAATAACATACCTGGAAAGGGCTCCAGCTTTTCTCCACCTTATTAATTCAGCGGAGATATCAACTGCTAAAACAGTTCCATCATCTGCGCCAAGGGCTATTAATAAACGTTGTTCTTTTCTGCGCTAAAAATTCAAAACAAAAAGATGCCACATAGTAATTAGATAAAAATAACCTAAGAAAGTGGTCATAATTATCAAAAGTGTTACAAATATACAAGTAGTGGTGGCTAAATATGAAAATCTTAAATTCTTAACAATTAGGGGAGGAGAGATCAGTTTTTTGGGGGGGGGATGAGTTGGTGGAGAGATCAGACGTTCTTCAAAAAACTTTGGCTGGCCTTTTTACCACTCCGTCATCACAATAATCAGAAGCGGGTTTTCCCAGTTTCCTTATCTTACCTTCTTTCCAACAAAACCGCAAGCCATGTAAGAAAAACTGTCTCCAGAATTCTCCGGTTTCCACTGAGCAAATAGGCTTCCACTACTTGTGTTCCAAACCTGAAGAATAGGCAACAATTAGTCATCTAGAATGCAATAAGTAAAGCAAAAGAATACAACACAGGGTAATAGCAAAGCAGAGTGGGAATAATTATGTAAAAACGCAAGTGCCGGCACAGCAACTAGCTGGTCACTGGTTCTTTTCATTAACTTTGACCCCGTAAGTCTAGAAATGAAATATGAAATAAATGAGAATATATGTGTGTATATATATACACACACACACGTATATATATACACACACATACAGACAATTGAATAATGGAATCAAAAGTGTGCCTTATTCTAATCTTGATGATTGTTGAACTTCTTTACTTCCTACTTCCCGTAGCTAATTTACAATTTTAGGCTGTCCCGCTTCAAGAAGAACTTGCAATACACAGTAGCTTTAAATATCAAAGTTACGGTTTGCAGAAAACTCCAATAAGAGGATACAGTATATCTTCTTAACTATTTTCTTGATAAATAATGAGAGAAAACAATATTGACATGGTAGAAGAAACGGATCATGACCTGCTGCCACAAGGATACATTTAATGCTTTACAGGCATAATATATTTGTAGAGATTTCCCTATATCATATTCTTGTCTATCTATATTTTAACAGAGAGAATACAACACCCAATATAAGTGATCTTTTGAGATGTAACTATTTCCATGAAGACTAATACACATCCTTTATAAGGTTCCATGTAGTTTATAACACTTCAGTTGATTAAATGTCCAGAAAAAATCACATTATCTTGTGTTGTACTTGCATGATAACCTATGTAAAGATTAAGGAGCACAAGCTTGTAACTAATATTGATAAGATGGTTGTTATCTCGTCTTTCATCAGCAGTAAGTTGTTCATTTCACCATTTTAAATGTTTATTATCTTTCCTGCTTCCCAGCTTCTTACAATGTTCTGCTGAATAAAGTACTTTTCGCATCAAATAAAGAATGAGTAGGCTGCAAAGCCGTGTTAGGGTGAACCAGCAACCAAATATCTACGCCCAAGTCATGTAATATATCTGCTTATCGGTTTCAACGTCACTTAGCCAACCAATCCGTAGAAAGCCATGCACCTAGTATTTCCAGCCAAGTAAAGCAAATATTCTCCTAGAGTTGACAAAAGCTTTTCAGGTAGTATATAAATTGATATCCCGTATCAACTGGACATTATAATCTTTTTGCTTTTTGTGACAAGTAGATTGCAAAAATATCTAAGTTGCAAAAGGAGGATGACTGATATTAGGCAACTGTTGCAAGAAACAATACGATGGATTTGCCTATACTGTCATCAAACAATGTAAATAAGCATGACCACGTTATAGTGTAAGACTACAGAGTGGAATCTTTTTTTATATTGTCACAGAGGGGTCTAGAGGGAACCCTCCATCAGATACCTATGTCGAGGAGATTCAATAGTATATATATGCAAAGAATTTTGCTTTTACCATTTTGGACTGTGTAATATTTTCTGAAGATAGATACGCCCATGCCCTGCATAATGCGGTGCTATGGATCCATAAACACTAAAATTCAACTACTCGGCTTCTTTTTTTTTTATAACCAAGAAATCCAAGGGATTCAAAACTCGGTGGATAACGGTCCACATCTCTACTCTTCTCCACTTAGATACCAAGCTTTTTTACTGCGGTGGGGTTCGAACTTGTGGCTTCATCTAAGAATAAATCAACTCTCCAACCCAAAGATATTCTAACAGCAAAATATCAGCAAACTCACAAATCATTTACATCAAGTAAAAATCCAACCAACGTAAGGCAAAAAGTCACTAATACAAATCTTCCATTCTCTATCAAAGTTATTATTTTTCAATTTTAGTGGTCAATTAGGTTAAGGAATAGTTAAAAGAAATACATGGGAACAACCTTTCCTTGAAAACCCTATACAAAATTGAAACCAGCGGCAAAATAGTACACCCAGTATACCAAAAGGGCAGCCCGGTGCACTAAGCTCACACTATGTTTGGGGTCCGGGAAGTGTCGGACCACATGTGTCTATTGTATGCAGACATGGCATGCATTTCTGCAAGAGAATGTTTCCACAATTTGAACACGTGACCACCTAGTCAAATGGTATCAACTTTAGCCGTTACGGCAAGGATGCCCTTCACCCCAAGTAAACCAGTATGCGAAAAAGAGCGCCGTAACAAAATCGGAAAACAAAAAAGTGAACTCAACACTATTAGTAACAAAAATAAACTGAGTGTTCCACAAGTGGAAAAAACTCAGCTGGCTGGTTCAGGTATAGAGTAACAGAGCTTACTCTAACGGTTCCATCTGGAGACAATATGGCGAGATATTCACCGCCCGCAGTAAATGACGTAACTAGCGATTTTATCTTCTCCTTTCCCATGAGAAATCAAAGATAACAAACTCTGAGTATAATAGGAAAGAACCGGCGACTCCGACACAAAGGCAGAGGACCGAGAGAGAAAACCACAACTAATAATTTGATTTTGTCGGAGAAAAGCGTCGGCAGGAACCAGTGGAGAGGGTTTTGGCAAAGGTTTAACGCAGAAAGTCATTTATATTTGGGCTTCAAGGGATTTGGGCTTGTAACAATGTCTTCCTTTATAACTGGCCCAAATACTCTTTTTATAAAAACGGATATAATAGGTATCTTCACATAAAAAGTCGAATGAATTCACTGTTTACTTTTGTCTAACATATATACATAGATTATATAATAACTATACATAATTGTTTATATCTTTTATATGGATTATATGCATATTTTATATCCATCAATTATTTTTAATTTAAGCGGTTGGGTGAACGGCTATTTAGGTTAATTTTCAATTTAAAATGAGTTTATACCTAATATTAATTGTTAGTCCAGTTAATTATTCTTATTATATTAGTACTAAAAGATAAGTGATATCATATTTAGAATTGTATTTTTATAAACAATAAACAAATTCGACATAAAGGTTAACAAAACACTCTTTTAGTCTATTTTTAAGAGAAAACTACAATGTATAGCCCCTAAAAATTTTAATAGCCCATGTTTTCCCCTGGACCCGAAATGTCCCTCCGACCCAAATATATTACATCTAATGGCCCATAATCTATAATACACGGACCCGCCTCTTAACTCATTTTTCTATTGCACTCGGCTCTCAATGCACTGACCCGCCTCTCGAAACACCATTTCTTCTTAAACACAGGTTCTCCATGTTTACTCTTGCTCTCAATGTAAGTCAAAATTTTAGTAGGTTTTTCGATTTTTGTTCATAGTCGACTCTATAATGGAGGAAAAGAATTCTTTGAAGAAAAATAGGAAGTTGAGGGCATCTCCACATTCTATAAAATTAGCTGGTAAATTAGTGAAATATAACCCTAATTTTATTAGGAATGATGATGACGATTTTGAAGATTTACCAGAATTTGGGTGTGATTTGGGGCATGCAACCCCTCAACCTGTTGAAGCAAGGCAAAATACCCCTATTGAAGGAATGCAAAGTACTCCTGTTAATAGAAGGACTCGTTCACATAGCGGGACTCCCAGCGATAGAGTAACGAGGTCACAAACTGCTCAGCGAGTAGTTGTTGAAAAAGGCACAAGTTCAAAAAGAAAGATCAAAATGGTGGGAAAGGATGTTGTGAAGGATAAGGGTAAAGGTTCTAAAATGAAAGCTAAAACGGATGGGGATGATATTCCATCAAAAAAGAGAAAAGTTCATGTTGATCAAAAATGTTCTACCTCGTCTGATTTGAAGGTATTTTCTAATGATATAACTCTGACTTGTGTGCGCTTAGTTTATTTTAGTATGTAAAAAATTTATCCAATATAGTTGTTATGTTCCAGATTTGAATATAAAATGTATTATTCTTTTTCATATTGCATATAATTTGTATCAAGCCAATAAGTAATGTGCAATTTGTATATAAAGTGTATCATCTATCCACGTAGTGTATAAGTAATGATTAAAGTGCGTATTTGTGATTGTTATGAAGCTTATATATATATATATATATATATATATATATTTATATTTATATTTCTGTGTTGTCTGCAGCTTTGGGATTACTATGCTCCTTTGGGTGATCATTATACACTCGTATCAGTGTGCATACAAACTGCAGTATAGCAAAATATTTGAAAGATACTTTGGATGATCAGCAGATTGAGATGTTTAGAAGAACATGTTTTGGTTATTTTGTGAACTTGCCACACTATTGCTTAGGGAAGTGGCGTCACCTAAAGATGATGAGTTATGGATTAAAGTGAATAGCACCAAGTTGCGCTTTGGACTTGCAGAGTTTTGTATTATCACAGGTTTAAAGTGTAATGGTGATCCCAATAAGGATTATAAATCTGTCAAGTCGAGTCGGTTGATGGAATTGTACTTTCCAAGTATGTCGAAATTGTCTAAGAAATTGTTAAGTGATTGTTTCTTAAAAAAGATATGAAAATCTGATGAGGACGCATTAAAGATTGCAGTATTGTATTTCATTCACAGTTTCCTATTTTCTATTACGAATGATGATTTGATAACAACAAATAATTTTCGGTTGGTTGAATATGGTGATTTTGAGACTTTCCCTTGGGCAAAAGTGGTTTTTAATGCTACGTTAGAGTCAATGAAGGATAAGGTTCGTAGCAGGAGAGAGATGTACCGATGTAGCAGTTTGCCTTTGGCATTCCGGTGTTGGTTTTATGAATGCTGCCTCTATACTCACAAAAACCTCGCTTACCGGTTTGGAGATCTTGTGCCACGCATACTAAGCTGGACTGTAAAGAAGAAGGTGACCTTCAAGAGGTTGAGGAAAGAATTTTTTCTTTTAAGTCAAGAGTAGGTAAAAAAATATTTTTGTTTAGTTTACAATATTTTGTAGCAATACATGTGAATCTACTTTTGATACATAAATTATGCATTTCTGATATATAAATTATATATTTCTAATACATAATATCAATTAATTGCATGATGTGTAGTTTCTACAAGTAATATATTGGTTGTCTTTTATTTTTTTAAAATTTCATGATTGCTAAGTTTTTTTTTTATTTGTAGTTGGTGTTTGGTAATATTGCCCCAACAAATATTGAACAAACAAGGCTTGAATTGCATGCTTTTGTCCCTGTGTATGAAGATCAAAATACTGAAGTTAATCCAAGAGATGATGTTGATGATTTCAACACTCAACCTAAAAAAATGCTAAGAAGCACCCCAAAAATAAGATGGAATCACAACCTATTAACAATGAGAATACGGATCCACAGCCCAGTAACTTGAGTTCAAGCGAGAATGAGCTGAAACTCTTGAGAAGTGAAATCAATGCGGTACAATTCTATTTTGACTTTGAGCAGTTCTAACAACTTAATTGATATTCGGTTTCACTTTTTCTTTTATAGGTAAACGACAAGGTTTCATCTTTGGAGCAGTTAATGATTACCTCATTTGAAAAGGTTTTTAAAGCTCTAGGTGAACGCGATGCTTCAAAGGTATTCTCATGGCTATGCTTATTTGTTATTTTTATCTGTTACTATAATTTTTATAATTTTTTGTATATTTTTTCTGAACAGGGTAATAGAAAAGAGGACGACCATCATGATAGTCATGGCCATTATGATACTGGTGATATTCATAAAGATTATTTTGGCGATAAAGAATTTGCAGAGATTAATTTTGGTAGTGAGGAAGTTATGGAGAGAAATATTGGCAGTGAGGAAGTTGTAAAAAAAAAATGTTGACACCGAGGTAAGTCTAGAGCAAACTGTTGTTGTTATGGAGGGTGTGGTGAAGGATTCTATAGAAGCTGATAAAAGTAGTGAAGGAGTTGGTGATGACAAGGCTTTGATTGAGGATGCCGAGCCTAAAATCACTGCAATCACCCAGAAGTTTTGTGACAAATTGTTGGTGGAGGATTCTGTACAAGTTGTTGGTAAAAACAGTTGTGAGAAAGTTGGTGAGGACAATGGTTGGACTAGTGATGCTGAGGCTCAAATAACTGCAATCACCCAAAAGTATTTCAATCAAAATATTATACATGGTGATTGTTTAGGAGTGGATACAAATATTGCTACTATGCAGGAAGATCGTATAGTTGTTGTTAATCATGACACACCTGAAATGGTCCCTAGAGAAAGGAAACCAGCAGGGGTCATGAAGTCACCATTCATGAACAAATTTGACTCTAGTGGCACCATCCAGGTTGCTCAAGATAAGCCAACTAAGTCAAAGAAGCTCATCTTGACAAATAAGTCCATCTCCACTATAAAGTATCATTTTCAGGGGAATGTTGACAATCCTGTTGATTTCAGAATATTATGTAAGTGGAACACTTTCATCAATAGAGGCTTAAGGACTAATGCACCGTAAGTTTTATGTTTCAGTTTTTTCTTTTTCTTTTTTTCTTGTTTATTTTTCGTGTTTCGTGTTATGAACCATATCTTTTTATCCTGATTCATCAGGAACAGTGTTTATATAGAGATTAGTAATAAGTTAAATAAAATATTTGAATTTGGAGTTGAAGATATTGGGAAAAAAAATAGTTCTTCACATTTGCATATCCCGGCCTACCCTTGTATGATTCAGTAAGTCAACATTATAATGGTTCTTCATATTTTCAACATATTGATGTTAATTTGTTAGCATAAATGCCATTTCTTTTTCTTTTATCCATGTTATAATTACATATAGATTATATCTATAATAAAATGAGAAATGGGACTCGGTAACCCATGGATAGTAGGCGGAAGAAAGGACTAGAACAATAATGGCAATAGAAAACATAGTATCAACTTCGAAGAGTATATTTTTATGCATATTTGCATTATCTTCTGTAAAATGTATAATCGGTTTATACATAAAATATACATTTTAGTTTTCTCATACTGTAACTTTCTGACAATGTGTGTTTATTCTTCATATTTCAGCATATTGATGTTATTTTTTTTACTATTTGAGAAAGAAAGAGAAGTACGGTGTTGATGTTCCAGTAAGATTCACAACTACCGACTGTTGGTTTAACTGTTTGATTTTGAATTTGTACAAGAAGTTTTTGAAGAGAGACATGAATTTGATTACTGAAACAGATCCAATTGTTGAGTATATACTTGGGTATTTTTTAAGATGTAATGTTCCTTGGTGTACTGTTGATGAAGTCCTTTTCCCTATAAATCTGTATGATAAGTGGCACTGGATATTGGTGAGACTGTCATTCAAAGATCTGCACATTTATATATACGATTCCATGAGTGGCGCGCCACAGAATAGTGCAGTTCGGAGATCAATTGAGCCATACTCAGTGTTGCTCCCATATTTTCTTCATCGTATTGGTTTTGGGGATACAAAGGAGAATCCTATGGGAATTCCCACCATTGATCCTTTTGAGATTCATGTCATTGATGGGTTGCCAACGCAAGATAACACGTAAATTATTATTCAATATTTCTGATTATTATTCATGTTTTTGTACATGAATTCCTATTTGGATATTATACTAACTTATTCGTTTATGTGAAACATTGTATGTAGTGACTATGGTGTTTATGTTGCTGCATTTGCTGAGTACATCATTCAAGGCAGCAATATTCCTGAAGCTATTGATATTGATGGGTTACGGAACCGATATGGTATATTGCTATGGGATTATGGAGTGAAGAAACAAAGAGCACATGCACTTAGTGATGACGAGTCTACTGGTAGATTGAAGGATCTGGCCAAAAAGGATAACAAAAAAAAAGGCAAGTCACATTCCGTTATTAATGACAAGGATTTTAAGGATAACAAGAAAAAGTTCAAGTCGTATTCCGTTGTTGATGACAAGGCTTTGAAAGATAACAAGAAAAAGGGCAAGAAGCGTGCCGTTGGTGATGTCGAGACTTTGAAGGATATCAAGAAAAATGGCAAGTTGGAAGGCAAGAAAAAGTAGTTTGGGATAGTTTAGCAGAAAATTCACATGTAGTTTTAAGCTGAAGTAGTTTGGTTATGATATTGTTTTATGATTGGATACAGGTGCATACTTATATCACGTTTTATGCTTTTTGTTTGGGATATTTTTGAACAATATGTTTGAAATGCTAATGTTAAATATTACTTTTAATTGCGACTTGTTTGTTTTCAGTTAATAGTGAAATTATATAAGTTTCAGATTTTGTGTAGTTTTGACTTTTCTACAGTTTTAGTTTTACTTTCAGGTGGGGAGCCTTAACTAAGGATAAAGCCCAAGCGTTGGAGGGGCGGTTGTTGGCTCTGGGAGCTTGGAGGAGCAGTGGTGACGCGAGCACTATGTGGTCAATGACAGCAGACTGTAGCAAGAGAGGTGTTAGGGGTCTCGACGGGCGTCTCTGGTGGGCACAAAGGAGACTGGTGGTGGAATGAAGTGGTCCAAGGTAAAGTTGAAGCAAAGAAGGCGGCGTACCTGAAGTTAGTGGGGAGCATAAGTGAAGAGGAGAGGCGAGTGTGCATGGAGAGGTATAAGGCAGCTAGGAAGGAGGCTAAGCTGGCGGTCACAGAGGCTAAGACTGCGGGTTATGGTCGTATGTACGAGGAATTGGGGAAAAAAGGTGGGGAGAAGAAGTTATTCCGGCTGGCCAAGTTGAGGGAGAGGAAGGCTCGAGATTTGGACCAAGTGAGATGTATCAAGGACGAAGATGGTAGAGTATTGATGGAAGATGCCCAGATTAAGAGGAGATGGCAGACTTACTTTCATAAACTTCTGAATGAAGAAGGGGATCGGGATATTGTGCTAGGCGAATTGGAGCATTCCGAGAGTCACCGTGACTTTGGGTACTGCAGGCGTATCGAGGTTGAGGAGGTCGTGGAAGCTATGCGTAAGATGAGTAGGGGCAGAGCGACCGGTCCAGACGAGATTCCGGTGGAATTTTGGAAGTGTGTGGGGCGAGCAGGTTTGGAGTGGTTGACTAGGTTGTTTAATAGTATTTTTGAGGGGAAGAGGATGCCGGATGAGTGGAGGTGGAG
>AWOL01S0016629.1:63982-78473 GCA_000715115.1 Nicotiana otophora | reverse complement strand
ATAGTAGAGTATTGATGGAAGATGCCCAGATTAAGAGGAGATAGCAGACTTACTTTCATAAACTTCTGAATGAAGAAGGGGATCGGGATATCGTGCTAGACGAATTGGAGCATTCCGAGAGTCATCGTGACTTTGGGTACTGCAGGCGCATCGAGGTTGAGGAGGTCGTTGGAGCTATGCGTAAGATGAGTAGGGGCAGAGCGACCGGTCCAGACGAGATTCCGATGGAATTTTGGAAGTGTGTGGGGAGAGCAGGTTTGGAGTGGTTGACTAGGTTGTTTAATAGTATTTTTGAGGGGAAGAGGATGCCGGATGAGTGGAGGTGGAGTACGGTGGTTCCATTGTATAAGAACAAAGGTGATATCCAGAGTTGTAACAATTATAGGGGTATCAAATTACTGAGTCATACCATGAAAGTGTGGGAGAGGGTGGTTGAAGCGAGGGTGAGGATGACGGTGTCTGTATCCGACAACCAGTTCGGGTTCATGCCGGGTCGTTCGACTACAGAAGCTATACACCTTGTTAGAAGGTTGGTGGAACTATACAGAGAGAGGAAGAAGGATCTGCACATGGTGTTTATTGACCTAGAGAAAGCGTACGACAAGGTTCCTAGAGAAATTCTCTGGAGATGCCTGGAGGCAAAAGGTGTGTCGGTTCCCTACATTATGGCGATTAAGGACATGTATGATGGGGCTAAGACACGGGTTAGGACAGTAGGAGGCGACTCTGAGCATTTTCCGGTTGTAATGGGGTTACACCAAGGTTCGGCACTCAGTCCGTTCTTATTCGCCCTGGTGATGGACGCGTTAACAAACCATATTCAAGGGGATGTGCCATGGTGCATGCTATTCGCCGATGACATAGTTCTGATTGATGAGTCACGAGTCGGTGTTAACGAGAGGCTGGAGGTTTGGAGACAAGCACTTGAGTCTAAGGGTTTCAAGTTGAGCAGGACGAAGACGGAGTACCTGGAGTGTAAGTTTAGCGCTGAGCCAGAGGAAGTGGACGAGGATGTGAGGCTTGATTCGCAGGCCATCCCGAGTAGAGGCAGCTTCAAGTACCTTGGTTCGGTTATCCAGGGGGGAGGGGAGATCGACGAGGATGTCACACACCGTATTGGGGTAGGATGGATGAAGTGGAGGTTAGCATCTGGAGTCTTGTGTGACAAGAGAGTGCCACCGATAATCAAAGGTAAGTTTTATAAAGCGGTAGTTAGACCGGCCATGATGTATGGGGTTGAGTGTTGGCCCGTTAAGAACTCACATATCCAGAAGATGAAAGTAGCAGAAATGAGGATGTTGCGGTGGATGTGCGGGCACACTAGGATAGATAAGATTAGGAATGATGATATTCGGGAGAAGGTGCATGTGGCTCCCATTGATGACAAGATGCGGGAAGCGAGGCTTAGATGGTTCGGACATGTTCAGAGGAGAAGCCCAGATGCTCCGGTACGGAGGTGTGAGCAGCTAGTGGTGGAAGGCATGAGAAGAGGTAGAGGGCGGCCTAAGAAGTATTGGGGAGAGGTGATCAGACAGGATATGGCGAAGCTCCAGATTTCTGAGGACATGACACTTGATAGGAAGATGTGGAGGTCGAGTATTAGGGTTGTAGGTTAGGAGGTAGTTGATTCGTGCCTTACTTCGTACCATTGTAGGACTAGCCATTTAGGGGTTTTGTCTAAGATAGCTAGTGGCAATGTTGTGGCTTACTATTTCGCTTTTTAGTGTATGTCCTATTTACTAGCTATCGTTTTTGCTTTGCATCTTTTCTCTAGATTTCACGGTGTTCCTATTTTTATTATGATTGTTGTGGCGATACTAATATTTACTAATATTGTCTCTCTTTGCTTTGCATCTTTCTTCTGAATTTCATGGTGTTGCTATTTATCCTATGAGTGTTGTTGTGATACTAATATTGTCTCCCCTTTTGTCCTTTTGTCTTTGTTTTTTTTGAGCCAGGGGTCTTTCGAAAATAGCCTCTCTACTCCTTCCGGGTAGGGGTAAGGTCTGCGTACACACTACCCTCCCCAGACCCCGTTAATGGGATTCTACTAGGTTGTTGTTGTTGTTGTTGTTAGTTTTGTAATTTATGCAGATAATTTGTTTCGACATGTTTTGCAAATTTAGCTGGGGTTGCTAAGTTGTTATAGGAAGTTTTATGAATGAAGTTTGGGGGGCAACTAAATTGTATATAAATTGTATAGAGACAGTCTATTTTGTATAATTTTGTATAGTAACAGTTCTTTTGTATATGTTTTGTATAGTGACATCTATTTTGTATATTTTGTGTATAGTGACATCTATTTTTTGTATACTGTTTGTATAGTAATAACTATTATGTATATTTTTTGTATAGTCATAGTCTATTGTATATAAATTGTATATACAGTAGTGACGATCTATTTTTTTTTTGTATAAATATACAAGTTCTATTTTGTATATTTTTTGTATAGTGACATCTATTTTGTATATGTTTTGTATAGCGACAGTTTATTTTTTATTTTTTGTATAGGAATAAAATATTATATATAAATTGTATAGTTACAGTCTATTTTGTATATTATTTTTTTGTATAAATATACAAGTTCTATTTTGTATGTTTGTTTTGTATAGTAACAGTCTTTTTTGTATATTTTTTGTATAGTGACATCTATTTTGTATATGTTTTGGATAGCGATAGTTTATTTTTTTATTTTTTGTATAGGAATAAAATATTATATATAAATTGTATAGTTACAGTCTATTTTGTATATTATTTGTAAAATGATATTCTTTTTTTGTATATATTTTGTATATCTTTTATCTTTTGTATAATGTTTTGTATAATGACATCCATAATAGTATTTGGACTAAAAGTTCTACCAATACTTTCATTATGACAAAAAATAGCATCTTTATTCATACATTAGAGAGAATATGATTGCAAATCACATTATTTTTTTATTATTCTAATTGTAACACTCACAAGGAAAAATGTTACAAAATACTAAATCATTGATGAACATCTACTAGTTGTCTTGAGCATTCTTGCATGTTCTTCTGTCGTGTCCTTGTTTTTCACACAGTCCACAGGTAACTATTTCAGTATACAGATATTCATAAAGTCCCTTGCGGCGTGACTTCGTCGGTCTTCCTGATTTGCCCTTTACTATCGGTGGTAGCACCACATTATCTAACACCTCTGTTGGAAGGTCCCATGTAGTTTCATCTGGAAGTGGATTAACTGGCACTTCATATGTCTTCTTGAAGTATTGGTTGGTGTAATAGGCAAAACAATATTTGGGTGCTTCTATGTGTGTGTAGTCCAATACTGCCATAGCATATGGACAAGGAATCTCATCCACTTGAAATCGTTTACACGAGCATTTTCTTTTTTGCAAGCATACTATGTTCCGTCTTTGTTCAATATCCATTACTACATATACATAATCGGTTGAAGGTCTCACTTAAATTTAAATAGATATCATTAGTAAAATAGGGATATGACAAGTATTAATGTATGAAGTAAGACATGATAAAAGAATATTTACTGTCATCTTCTCTGACAAATAGCTATTTTCCTTCAGTACTTCGTTATATGTTTTTCCTAGGCCAGTAAATGTACTCATTGCAGCCATTCTATTTGTATTATTCTATTCCATAACCAAATTCATCATGTAATCTAGCAAACTCATGATTGGTAGCTCTGTTGCCTCTATGTTTCTTGCATTGAGTGACTCAGCAATATTTGAAGTCATCACCATGGATCTATTAACAGTGGAATGCGCTATGGACCACTTTTCAAAACTAACTTGGAACAGGTAACCCCTTACCCTCTTATCAATGTTGTCCATATCTTGCATGAGGCGATTAAAATCTTCAATTTTGTATGCTCTGGCCATTGCAAAAAATACTTCTCTCAGCCAGTCATGGTTCTTCTTGAACTGCTTCTTTATGTTATTCCAAAGATGAAAGATGCATACACAGTGAGATACCTCTGGATAAACAATTGAAGCACCCTTCAATGTGCTTGCATGACGATCGGATACGCTGCACATCCTTTCTCTTTCCCCAAAAGCCCGTCTAAACATTTCAAAAAACTATTCCCAGGAAGCATCATTTTCAGAATCGACAACAACATATGCTAGTGGAAAATATTTACCTGGTTAAGTAAATAAGAAAGCATCCACATGTTATTTTTATTATACACAGATAAGAACTATCTATACCATATATAATTATTATACAAGTCTGCGACATATTTACCTGCCGCATTTTGTGCGCTAGCTGTTAATATTGTTCCCCTCTGTGATGATTTGAGGAATGTTCCATCAACCACTACAATAGGGTAGCAGTATTTCTGTTCTATGATTGATGCATTTAGTGCGACAAAAACATACATGAAGCGCCCGTCCTCTGATTTATATAATATTGTGACAGAACCAGGATTTGTCATATTTATCATATATAAGTGACCCGGCAGTTTATTATAAGATTCACGGGGTATCCCTCTTAGCAGTTCAAGCGCATTTTCCTTTGTTCTATAAGCTTTTACGTAATTCATATTAATCCCATACTATTATTTCATGTCGCTCATGATGTCTGCCGGAGTGTATATTATTTTTGGATTGGCATATTTATTGCAAATCATTTTTGCAATGGCTGACGAAGTAGCATGACGTTGTGAAAATAGTCTACTCGTCTCTGGGCAAGTGTGAATATCATTGAACCGTCTAACCTTGAAGACATTTGATTTGTGTAGACTTGAAGATCTAAGACTCCATTTGCAACTTTCATCCACACATTTAAGACACTACCTATTTAAAATATAGTGTTATGATAATGCACTTCTTCAAATTTTTATACTTGTGTCTCTAATAAACAAGCAGTATACATATGCAATCTCATTATACAATAATACAAGCAGTATACACAAAATTACAGAGAAGTTCAATCTCATACGTAGAAATCATACCTTGTTGTAGATAATCTATCCACTATAAATTGATATTTTTCTCGTATTGCGTAGTGCTTCATTACACGAATGAGTGTATCTTTGTCCTAATATAACTGACCTTCTGCAATTTCTTCATGTTGTGGATTGTCTATTATACAATTTCCCTTCATTATTTTAATTTTGTCTTCTTTTTCATGATTATCCATCATCTCAATAATATTACTTCCGTGTACTTCTTCTACGTTCTGACATAGTAAACCAGCTGAAGTTGTTGCGAGTAAGTTGCCACCCAAGTATGAACTTGAATATGAACATTCATCACTTGAATACAGAGTTTTCAACGTTATGCATAATGGATATTCAGTGATATCCAGTTTTTTCTTTTTCATCTCCATATACAAGTGCACACTCATATCATTGTACATTGGAATTGCTATATAGCCATCCTTCACTGTATATTTTATCTCCATCGCACTTGTAATTGAATCTATATCCAATTGCTTGTATATCTCATTAACAAAATACTCATAGCTAAATCCCAAATTGATCAGCACACCATTAACAAGGAAATTAACAAATTTACTTTCACTTACCCATTCACCACTGTGTTGAAGTAAAACCAGAATCAAAATTGGAACAGTAGTTCTAACATTCACAATCTCCATAGACATTAGTTGAGTTTGTCGATTTTGTATCAATTTCACAATTTAAGAACAAAACTTCAACTCTATTAAGCTGATTCTAGGCCGCAATTGTGCAAAAACTTTGAATTTTACCGTGAATTTTTTCGAGCTCTTCTCTGGGATTAATCTTCAGAAACCCTAGAATTTTTTTGACAATTTTAATAATTGGGCGACTTTTATAGTGTTTGGAGATTGAAGATCCCATATTGAACGCGTAAATTTAGGTAACAAAATCGATTAGGAGCGCTTTCCTTTTCGTTTGCGTTGAGCGTATGGTTTCAGCCTTTTCAGTTGCTAGCCTTTATTATTGTTTTTAGGTTATGACTTGTAAAGGGTTATTTTGTGGCTATTAGGTGATATAAGTTTGGCCCTAATGGCTACAAATGAACTTCTCTCATTATTTAATTCTATTATAAATGATTTAAATATAAAAAAATCGAGTTTTCCTTCTAATACTTGGCTTATTGAGTTTAATCCTAATACGTCTTTGAGAACAAGGTGAGCAGTACTAAAGAATTTTATTTAGAGGAATTTTCAGAAATGACTATTGTTTAGTAGCTATTAATTTCCTATAGCTACCATATACATAATTACTTTCCGTAGCTACCTTTCAGTTGTTATGGTAATGTATTCGATGTATTCGAGCTACTGTATTCATGAATAAAGTAGCAAAAATCGGCTAAAAAATAGGGCAGTCCAGTTGTGAGCCGCTGTATTCACATGTATTCATACCATGTATTCATTAATACAACGTAATAATAGGTCTCTCCAATTATTTAATAATGGAAAGCTGCTAATTTAATGGGATATACTCCTAATATAACTCAACTAAATCAATTATAACACACACCATTATCAATCCAATTAATGAGAAGATTTATTAGACGCTAAACAGCAAAAAAGAGAGCATTATTCAGAGTTTCGGTGCCTCTTTTTTTCCTGATACAATTCGAGTTTTTTTCCCCTGACATTGTTCGAGGTTCTGCTCGAAATTGATACAAGTATCTACAAAAATACACTAAAAATCGATTTTCTGTATATAAATACATCATGTATTTATGCCGGATACAACTTGTACTAGTAACCTACTGTTTGCATATTTCATAATAAACCTAGTGCTTGTATTACGTTGTATCTAATAGTTGTGTTCAATGTATTCAAGTTTATTTTTGTATCTGCATATTTCACTGTATTGTTGTTTTAAATACATATGGATACAGTTAGGTTGAAAATACAGATGAATACAGTTAGATTAAATGCATAACTAATTGATGAATAACATCAAAATGATAGAACTAACAATATATTTTAAAATATTGTTGTATGAACTCAAATACATATAAATACATCTAAATACAACAGTCAAAAATCACTGTGCAAAATAAAAATCAGTGTATGCCTTATCGAATACATATAAATACAAGAAGAGAAAACCACTGTACAAACTAAAAGTTAATATATTCGGACTCGAACACATATAAATACATCTACAATTAGGGTCATAGTGTATTTTTGTTCTCCTTTCGACTTCAATGGTTGCTTATGGCTGCAAATACAGGTTCCTCTTGAGTGATTTGCAAATCGAAAGATGGCCCTTCGAAATTGAGTGTTTTAGTGGGTATTCTGCAGAAAACCTAACAAAGCTTTTATAGTATCGAAATATGGCCCTTCGAAGTTTTGTGCTTTAGTGGGTATTCTGCAGAAAACCTAACAATGGTGAATATTTAAAAAAAACTGCTGAAGAGAAAAAGAAGAAGTTTTAACCGGCCAAAAACCCAAAAACTTTAAAACTTACCACAACTTTTTGGAGGAAAAAATATTAAAAATTGAGGGAGACAATGACGCTGATAAAAGAGAGAACTGGGGAAAGAAATTTGGAGCTTGCATCTCGAATAAATGTTTATGTATCAAATATGAATAAAAGTTTCAATTTTGTATGGATGAACTCATCAGGAAATGGATGGATAGGAACGTGCGATGAATGTTGCACGACCATGGCAGCTGTTAGGTCTCTATGTCGCCTAGAGAGAGGAGAGAGGAGAGAGGAGAGAGAGATTGTGGAGAGAGAAATAAGACACTATGCAGTGATTTTGGGAGAGAATAAACTGAAAGAATGAGAGAGAAAAATATTAGACAACGTATTTAATGGCTTAACGATAGAAAATGACCATAAATACATATTTTGCTACAAAACCTAAAAGGTAGCTATAGAAAATAATATTTTAAAAAGGTTTTTATTTATAATAAATAGGGTGTAAAGCTTTGCTATAGGAGGTAAAATTTTCTTTTATTTATTACTGAAACTAATGTAATTACTAGGTAATTACTAGGTAGGTGGACAAAATGATAATCATATTAGACAAATATTAAGGTTTACCTTTTTATTTCAAGTTGTTTATAAATAAGAAAAATTTCCTTTGTTTTCATTTTTTACTTTTAAACTACACGAAATATACTTTTATACTAGTTTTATTCAAGTTCCAACTATTTCGTTATCTTTATTGCTATGGCCGTCTAAAAATAAAATCGAGTATATGGCCCTTCTAGAAATGACATCAGTAGCCACTCTAAAGGGCTATTATTTAGGAATTAGCCAGTGTGTCATGAATTTTAGTCTTTCAGTTCAAATTTTCAAGAATTTTTTGTCCTTAGTTGTCCTGAAGTTAAGATCTTTAGTTTAAATCTTCAGGATAAAATAAGTACTGGCTAATCTCTAAATAATATCCCTGAGAATGGCTATATACACTGCCCCAAATTCTTCTTACTGCTTCAGCACAGTTTTGGCCCAAGTAAAAGTTCCCTTCGTAGCAAAATGCAAATCATGGTTATAGGTTACTTGCCATCTCTCTGTCCCATTCTAGTTATTTGAAGTTTCTATGCGACAAAGGAATAGCAAGGAACTATAACTTTAAACGAAGAGGGTATTTTTGAACTGTAATTATGATCTTAGATATGCACGATTACAATTGCCAAATTTGAACGAGAAATTCAAGTAACTTTATCATGATACATGAGGATATTCCACGTGATAACTCAAAGAATTAAATAGCCATGAAAGTTCGTTCCTCTTTAACTCCAACTAAAGAGAAGGAGCTGCCGATATAATTTGCTGTAAGAAAGAGAGATGAATTGCTTTCATCCAGTAGAGATAATGGACTGAAATGTTTGAGTGAACATAAGTCTTTCATATCTTTTCTCCTCCAACCTGCAAAAAGTAAATTAGACTTGGCCAAGCTTCGGCTAGTAAATCAGTTTCAATTTTTTCTTGATTTATGAAATATATCACACGATGGAGATATTTATACATACTAGTTTCTCGCCACATGCGTTGCACGTGTATACCAAGTTATGTAATATACTTATAAAATACTCATAAGTATTATAATTAAAAAGATATTATACATAAAAGCAGTGACGTACGCAGAACTTTTTGTAAGCGATGTCACATTTTTTAATAAGCAAAAGAGGTGAACAAATGAATAACTGCTATAATGACATCATATTGGAAAAAACATAAAATTCAAAATGTTACTATAACTCTCTATGGTGATTTTTATTTTTTGAAATGTATCAATGATAGTCTCGCTAGAAATAGTGCTAATATGTTTTTTTTCAAGAATGATTTGAGTATATTTATTGTCTACCTTACAAGCAAATGGATTCTAGCTCAAATGATTTTTGTTGTTTCTTAATTTTGTTAGAGGTCAATGGTTCAAGCCTCACTAATTACAAATTATATTTTAATAAATAAAGCCTCCAAAACGAAAAAAATATAAGTGTGCTGTAAATTGGAATCGAACTCTTGACCAAAGTATTTTAAGCGCCTAACCACCAGATCAGCGAACCATTTCAATGTAAGTGTTGTCACCTGTTTTTCTTTATATGTATTATTTAATTTTACCATAATAAATTTTTCCGATGAAGCGGTGTCACGTGACACCGCTTCCGACAAGGTGGCTCCGTCCCTGCATAAAAGTATAAATACAAATTTCTAAGAATGAGTAATGTTGGATCATCCTAGGTTAAGATCCATTGTTTTTAAAAAGAAACAATGACAAACATCTCACTACTATACATGTCACATAAAGTTAGTAAAAACTATACATACCCTACTTAGTATGTGTCAGCACAACAAGAAAATGAGTTGGCCCGATTTTGCTGCATAACCAAATTTAGATGTAATGTACTTTCTATGTACCCTTTAGTTTTCCTATTGCTCCCTTTGCATGGAAGCTCACAATCAATGTTGAACATTTTCTAAAAAGCAAGGATCAATTAAGTGTTAAATTAGAGCAAGCTTGAGAAAGTAATTACAATCTTCATACAATGTAGAGTTAGTACACTCATAGAGGTTCATACTTGAGTAATTTGTGTGCAACTCGCAAGTTTTACTCCATTATCTAACACCATAAAGTGAGCAGTGAGTTGTATAGATTGCACCAATAATGATAAAGGATGGTGGGAAATTAAGAATTTCATATTCCACTAGTCAAAGTTAGATTAAAAAAAAATGAGAGCCGCTCAAGCTATTAAGAGAAGTACAAGGTTGTGAGTTCGAGTCAACCCAAGAATAATATGGGGAGTTCTTGGAGGGAGGGAGCCGGAGTTGGAGGGAGGGAGCCGAGTGTCTATCGGAAACAACCTCTCTACCTTAAGATTGGGGTAAGGTCTACGTACAAACTACCCTCCCCGTACCCTACTAGTGGAATTATACTGGGTTGTTGTTGTTGTTACAGATTACAATACCTTCTATACCATAAAAATCAAGACCAAAATTGAAGAGCTATACTAACATTTTTATCCGATTGAGTAGCCTTGTGAAATCTTCTCATATAAACATATGCAATTGGAACTGTCTATTAAATTGCACAATGTTGAGCATCATTATTGTTTCCTACAAGAATATAACTTTACTAATAGTTTGAAGGTGCTGGAAAATGTAGTAGTTGACATAGACGGAAAATCATTATCTACCATTTCAAGAATCTTCTTTCTTGTGTATGCTTTATCCGAAATACGGTTGGTTGGCTGCAGCCCTCAATATAATGAAACACTATTTAGTCATATCAAAGGCACGTAATTGTTAAACGCTAAACCAAGATAGTGATCTTACGAAACTGCAAGAATTATTTCATCAGAAATAAAAATATTTAACCTTGAAAGCAAGCAAGACATGACCCAAACTACATTAGTTTTGTCCATTGAAAAACAAAACACTGACAAAACCATTTAAGCTTACCATATCAATACTGTAAGACAACTTTTAAAACCAACAAAATAAAAATTGCATAATCTGGAACTACTATTTCTGATCTGATTCACTTTAAACTTCAGTTGACGATGAAGATCCTCCTTCATTTAAGTCATTAAACAATTGACTATATTTTAACATTTTCAAAGGCTATTGAGTCTAAAATATATCAAGTAAAGCATTCATTTCCTACTGTGTGAACGTTCAAGAATTACTGCAAAACTGTTCTAGGCTTTTTTTCCCGTACGGTGGCAGTGTCGTCTATAGATCAAAAAAATCTATTACAACAAAAAGGAGACTGTACATACACAGGCCTCCACGTTAAAATGGACATATCCATTGAGGCTGTTCTAGTTAAGTACATGGGAACAAAGGCGAAGCTAGTATTTGAAGTTTATGGGTTCGAACGCCACTAAATTCATGGAATATTTGAGTTAGTGGGTTTAAAATTTGTAAATAATTAGTATATTTTTAATACATATATAAGGTCTGAAGCAAAAGTTATTGGATTCGGCCAAACCAGTAACATAAATGCAAACTTCGTCCCTGTATGAGAAGTTTACCTCTTCAAGAATAATGACAAAGATCATGCTTCCCCTAAACCATGAATTAACTCGAGAATACACTTGAAATAGAAGATATATCTTTTTGAAAGCTAAATGATATCTAAAAGAAGTGGATTATTTTTATAGTTTCCCATTATATAAAACAAATTAAGTATCTATCCTGGCAAAGCTGGTATATATTCAGTCAAAAGGAAATGACAAGTTAGATCTACTGTGGCACCAATGCCAAATTCACATAGATAAGAAACTATGCAACTAAGTTTTAGTCACCAACGTCGGCTATATTCACAGTTATTGTTTTTATTCATATACATAGATTATATATTGATTATACATAATTATACACATATAATACATAAATTATGTATATAATATACCTTCACCAGCTATTTTTAGTTTAAGCGGTTGGATGGACGGCTATTTGAGTTAATTCTTTTAAATTTTCGCTAAGCTTTATTTTTGTTGGTGGGCTTGGAATTAGTGGTGCCAGTGGCTTTAGGACTTTCAACAAGAGTTAGATCATCACAGGCAATGATTTAATATGTATGAAGAATCTTATTTTGATTATGTCTATATCATTTAAGCTTGCTGCGATTCAACTTAATAAGGTAAACGCTATAAGTTATTCCGATAATTATGGACACCAGTGAGAATATTGCATTAACGTAAATATTACCTAATTCAATGAAGATAACATTGTTCATATTTGTTTAATTCTCAAATTTAATTTTTAAGTTTTTATCCAGTTTACAAGATTTATAATACTTTTAAGAAAGAGATTGGATCAAAAGGTGATCTCTCAATCCAAACCATCTTTGACTATTTTTGTTGTGACTTTTAGTTTCTATATATAATTTCAAACAATGGCGCAAAAATAAAGGGGAACGTCATGGTTATCATCAATATGAAACATTAGCAAGAGCCAAGAGGCATAAAAATTCAAAATTCCGGCAAATAACCATACCACTCCAGTGATATTTTTTTCTCGATAGTGGATTAGCAAATCTGATTTCACCCGTGAAGCCACCATCAGAGGCGGATCCAGTATTTGATGGTTACATGTGTCACTCAAGGATGCACATTTATCGAAGCAGATGTATGTATTAATATTATGAGGAAACGGATAAGTAGGAAAAAATGACACCACTCGACATAATTTATCTCTTGGTGTATTGGTTATGTGCTTGATTTTGCTCTAAGAGGTTAGAGGTTCGAACCTCAACTAGCACATTATTTTTGCAAATATTTGAGAGAATTTATGAGGTTAAAAATTATGATGAAGTAGAATTTAATGACTTTTTCTAACTTAATACTCAACAAAACTAATAGACTAAAGCTATTTTTTGTCTAGAAGTATGATAATTAAAGTTATTATTCTCATTCTTTTATAAATTTTGACACCGCTTACAAAAGTTCTGTGAATACTCCCGGTGCCACTGTTTTTAATGCAAACCGACCATAGTGAAGAGATTGAACTTGAGTGTACATTTAGTCGGTTCGATCCGTTTTTGATTAATTCGGTTCGGTTCGGTCCATTTTGAATTAATTCAATTCAATTCAATTTAAAATTATTTTATGCATAAATGAATATGTGATCACAAACTCGAATAAGTTCTGTCCAATCTGGTTTAATTCTCTGGGTTCAAATTCGATTAACATGATTAAAAAATATAAAAAAATAAAATTTCAAATTAGGAAATACACCACTTCAATCTACATATAGCTCGATTAATATTACGTCTTTCATGCATCACTCTAATTTCTAAAATTAATATAATAATATTAGATGGATAAAAAGAGGAAATGATTAAAATTACATTCAAATAAATTGAAGATCTAGAAAAAGAAAAAGGAAGCAAATATACAATTTAAAACAATAATACAAATAGAGTAAATAACATAGGTGAAGAAATTAAAAGGAGGAGCATAAAGAAAAGAAAGGGAAGGGAAAAAGATAATAACAAAACAACTAGGACCACAATAGAGTCTTGATTATGGGCATTTTATGTGGAGTATCAATGCTTTAACCGTGACACCTATAGTCATTTTCTAACTTGGGGTGCCACTTGTTATATACGCTCAATATTTTAAAGAAAATACTAATATATGTATACGATTTTACTTGAGCGACCGGGTGGTGCACCACCCCCAATCCCCTACATAGATCCGCCCCTGACCACAACCCAAACGGCGATCCAATCCGCTAGCTATAGTGCGATGGAACTGTTGTGAAGTATGAAGTGTGTTCCCTGTTTGTTCGGTCGTGACTGTTGGCTTGAGGCGCAAGCTTTTTCATAACAGTTTATGAAACGTTGGCTTCTCTTTGTAGGCGTTATAATTATTTGTTTTAAATGTTAAACATATATTTTTTTAAATTAGGTAATTTAGGTTTTAAAGAAGGGCATTTTGGCAATTCAACTTTTAAGTTAGGGACTTCATGTTTTTAATATAACTAGTATTAGGGTACGCGCTTTGCGCGTGTATCCATATTGATGAGTATAAAATTAAAAATAAATTACGTAAATAATATTAATTTATGTGATTGAGTTACAAAATAAAATTTTATAAAACCACAAGCTCTTGAAAATAATGAATATTAATCCCATTTAGCTAACTTAATAAATAAATAAAAATTATGTCATTCTTAATACCTTGTCAAAACTTCAATATATATAGTAGAATATATCTTGATTTTTGCCCAAATATCGTGTAACAATAATATGTCCTTAATGGTCTTAAACATAAATTACATTTTCTCAAGTACTAATATGAATTTCATCTTACTCAAATTGAAAAATACGAAAAACAAAAAGATATCTTATATTGCTAGATTTAGTTATCATACAATGAATTTAATTGGATGGCTAATATTTAAATATAACTATGCATTCTTTTATAAAGAAAAAAATATTGTCGTAGAAAATTAATGTTTATTATTATTATTATTAAAAGTCTTTTAGAATTCATGTAAACTTAATATGCATTCATATAATCATTACAATAGCATTAAAATTAATTATCTTACCTGCATGTATATATATATATATATATAATAT
>AWOL01S0016629.1:26543-61874 GCA_000715115.1 Nicotiana otophora | reverse complement strand
TATATATATATATATATTTTAAGATATTCTTTTAGTTATAAAGCAGAATTCAAATTAGGTAAGTAAAAGTTATCCGTTAATAGAATTTTAGTGATACAGTACTTGAGTTTACTTATTAGATATTTTTCACTTAATTAACGAACAATATTATTGATATAAGTTTTCTTTTATCATTTGGATGATTTTGTCGTAAAACAAATCTTAATGTTAATATTGATATTTATTACGAACTTTATAGTTACATCATACTTAAAAGAAATAATTCAATAAGATAAAATTTTAATGAATTTAAAGTTTTAAATATTAGAATTTCATACATAGTTCAAGTAAAAGCTTCTAATAAATTTTTTATTTAATTAAAAGTCTTGAAAATTACGAAAACAAACAAATGACTCCATTTTATCTGATCTTTTATCACGTTGGACTATTCGACTTTATCTAGCTAGCCTCTGATTAGTATGGAAACAATACTCGTGACACCAATGGTCCAACAAGTCATTATATTCGGAAAATATAATTTAGACATTTATACATACTATTCATATATATCATTAAAAACTTGTAGTCTTTATCTAATAATTATATTATTACAACATATTCACATATGTTCTTTATGACAAATAAAACACTTGGCATGTAGATGATAATCTAATTTTATTTTATTCAAGTGTTTCAGTTTTCTAATCTCATTATCCTACAAAAATAAATTTAAAATTAGATCAAAAATTTATGTAATTATTTTTTTTATTATTATATTTACGTGTTTTTACTAAAGTTTTGACTATTAAATCTTTCATTATTTAAATTATGTAGCAAAGCCTAATATTTAGAAATTTAATAGTATTATCTACACTCGAAATAAAACTAACATCTAGTAATTTAATATTATTTAAATCCTAAATGAAAAATATTACATTACTTATCATTAGGACATGACGTTAGCTTTGTGACACAACATAAGTATTATGATTTTTAAATTAAATTTCAAAATACATAATATATGAAAATAAGTAAGAACAAATTAATCTTGTCCAATATTTCTGTTCTTCTATTTTTCATGATTAGTTTTTCAGTGTATCTGAAATTATGCTATGAGATTTAACATACAAGTTTCAAATAACATTTGCTTGGCTATCGAAAATGCACAAACAAATATTTAGTGTAAATTAGATGAAGTTTTAGGAATCTTGCCGATTAAGGTTGAGAATGTTCTAGAGAAGGATTTGTGAACAATATTTTAGTGTATTCCAATATTACAAATGTTAAGAAAATTAGCATGAAAGGTAATATGGTTAGATTACATAGTTCGAATAGGAAAGAATTTATAAAAGGTAAAAACTTAATTGACTTTAAAGTCTTAAATATTAGAAACCTTCAAATAAGGAATAATATAATAATAAAAAATTTAGTTATTTCAAATTCTTAAATAGAAAAATAATTAATGACTATTTTATCTAATGTGAACTCTATTTTAAAAGGGTAAAAAAGACGAATGACATTTCGTTAAGGGCCTTCGTGCTTTTAATATAACTAGTCTTAGGATACGCGTGTTGCGCGTGTTACCTATCTCAATGAATATAAAATTTTAGAAAATTACATAAATATTATATTTGAATTTGGGTTTGAGTTATAAAATTAAAATTAACAAAAGCTTAAGTTTCTACAAGTTGTTGATCCTAATTAGCTAACTTCAACGAAGGAAGAAACTCTCATGACCAAAACACAAAAATTTATATTTTTATGATCAAGAAGATATATCATATGAATTGTTTCCAACATATTAAAAAAGACTAAATTAGTATTACAATATGTATTATTCAACCACTACATTTTGATTAATCTACTATTTCTTTATTTTGGAGGAAACTTTCTTTTTTTGTCCAAGCACACAACCATGCATCCTAACATTTTCTTTTATGGAAGTAAGAATCTAAGATTGTAATGAAATTAATTAACGTTAATAGATTCTAAAAGGACCATGTCAATCTATGAGCCAAAAATATAGAGCTTATGTTAAAACAATTCCCTAAACTTTGCACGAAATTGTTACACACCTAAATAAAGTATAGTCTTAGTTACCCTCGAAGTTGGCTATTTGATTATTACTCCGGAATGTTAATGTGATAAAGAGCTTGGATACATACACTCTCCTTTAGGCGCGTGAAAGTGAAAAAAATAAAAAATTTAAATTTCTGATGTAATATTTTTCAATCGTTAATATAATTATGTATTTATTCTTAATGCATCTAATATACAACATATTTTTATCTAGTAAATTCGACCGAATTCCAGCACATTAGCATAAAAATAGTTTAGCTAAAATAATAAAATACCAATTGTGTATTATCTGTTATTTTTTTAGATGCAAATAACTATCTATCTTAATTGTGTATTTTTATTTTTGGGTCAAATCAATAAAAATTTAGCTAGAGCTTTATTATTTTCTTGCTTAATTAAAAAGGTATGGCCAAAATAGCGGAGTTGTAATAATTTTTAGAAATTCACAACATATTTGAAATTCTTAAAGCCACCTACTATGTTGTTTAAGTAAATAGAATAATTATTATAGTATTTTTTAAATTTTTTTGACAGGCACACACATTTTTGTATCCCATTCAAAAAATTATTTTCTCAAAACTTGGATAACGACGTCTAGAGTCATTTAATTCCTATTGTTTTGGAAGATATTAAAAAACTTAATCAATAATTCTTACAAAAAAATAATTTAAATAAGGAAAAAATTTATATTTATATATAAGTAAAATATTAATCGATGTTAAATTCCTAAGTATTAAGAGTTTTTACCTAACTCAAATAAGGAAAGTTTTAATAGTCAAAATTTAAATTAATTTGAAAAGCCTAAATATTAAAATCCTAATTATAAGGACTTCTTACTCAATTCTAATAAGAAAAAGAATTAATAAGTAATAAATCTGATTAAATTTACTCATAAATATTAGCTAGGAGAATAAGCAAATGACTATTTTGTCTAGCGTGAACTCTATTTTAAAATGGTAAAAAGACGAACGATATTTCGCTAAGGGCCTTCGTGCTTTTAATATAGTATAAATATAGATTAGAAGCACACGATGGTAATATAATATGTAATTGTGAATTATTCCTCTAAGAGGAAATGTTGTTTTCTAATGAATTAACTTGGTTGCCTCTCAAAACATGTCAATAAAGGAGACATTAGTCTTTAATTTACCTTTTTAATTCATTTACTTCTCACCCAAATCTATATAATGGATTAAAGTTATAGATAGTCAAAATATGGAATAAACTTTAATGGTAAAGTATCTTTTTAAGAAAATAATTATATAAGTTTGATATATAACGAAAAGTTTAAATATTTAATTTGGAAGAAAACTGTACATTGAATGGAATCTTAACTTGCTTTATCAAATTTATAAATACACGTTCCTAATTTGTAGGTCTAAAAAAGTAGGAACAGATTATTATAAATGAATTGTTCGATCTATACAAGGTCAAATTTTAATTGACTTAATGTCCTAGATCTTAAACTTATATGTAACCGTTTAAATAAGGAAAACTTTAATAAGTGAAATTTTACTTGATTTAAAACTTCTAAATATAAGGAGATAATTTAAATGACAATCTTGTCCAATATAAATGTAGGCATGTAAATTTTATTAGAATTAAATTTATTAAATAATTTAGACTATATTTTAAATTCAAGATATATTAGTCCAAATAAATATTATGGGCTAATATAATTGAATTAATTATATAAGTCCAACACATATGAGTTAATAAATAAGTCTTAATCCATTGGACTAGCCCATTTAATTAGGCTAAAGAGATGAGCTCACTTCATTAAGCCCAAGATGTCATCTTCCTAGAGGCCCAAGTGTGGTGACACGTGTCAAATGATGTGGTGCGCCAAGTCAAACAGAAGAGCCAATAGGATCATGCCATGTGTCAAAATGACAAGGCATATCAAGTCACATTAGAAGGCCAATGAAACCGCGTCACGTGTGCAAGTGACATGTTTTGGCCAATCAAATGCGGCCATGTCACATTTCAATTTGATTGGTCGGAAAGAGTTTGTTCTTATCATAACTCTTCCCTCCCATAACTATAAATAAGGGTCTTCATAACCGAGAAAAGACACCAAAAGTTATAACAAGAAGCAAGAGGGGGCTCGTGGATCAAACGCTGCAGATTTCTCTAAAAGCTACAAGCATTCAAGTGTTCTAAGGATTAAAAGATCAAGACGAAGATTCAAGAAGAAGCTACAAGCCCTTGGATTTAAAATACGTCAAGATCAAGATTAGGCCTCAAACACTTGGATTAAAATAAATTAAAATTCAAGATTAAGTTCAAAAGCTCTTTTATTTACTGTTGAAAAGAAGAATCAGAGGATTCATAGAGACTGTACACTCAAATATTTGAAATAAAATACTACGATTGTTGCGATATTTTCGGTCATTATTTTATTTTTTCGACGCAATTTATTATCTACAAATTCTGGCACGCCCAGTGGGACAATCTCTACCTCTTATCTCAACTTTTCAAATCACCAAAGTTCAAGAACATTGAAATGGCTTCAAAGAAAATCGACTCCAGTTCAACTTCCACCAAGGCTGCTAATTTCAGGTTTTATGCTGATATGGAAAGCATCCTCGGTGTTACTTTTGGAAGCTTTGGACCAGTTACGAGGAGCAAAGCAAGCTCGTTAGGACAACAAGCACCCCAAGTGTCATCCGCATCAACCCTTATTTTCGGATCTTTATCCTCAAAAAGGAGCAAGATCTTCCACAAACGTACCCGAAGGAAGAAGCGATGTTGCTGAAACGATCAAGAAAACTCTTGCTCTGCTTGACCTCTCCGGATACAAGAACTCGGCTGTGAAGGAAGATGATGATATTTCAAGTGATGGATCCTCCCCACTTACACCGCGTAGCATGAGCCATTCGAGAATCAATATGTGTGACAATCCATGCTTCTCCCCATCATCTACAACAATCATGCAAGCTATGATGACAAACACTTCATCTGTGGAAGAGCAGTTGGCGAACTTGACAGAAGCAATCGCTGGCTTGACCAAGTACATGCAAAATCAAGATGCTAGAACTGACAAGCTAACGGACAGGGTGGGAATCTTGATGGAATAAGAATCCACCCATGCACCTGGTAAACTCCCAGAAGTTCCAAAGATTGATTCTCCCCCGATACGAGTATCATCCGCTAAGGCTATCCCTGTCTCATCTGAAGGGATAATTCCCATCGATCAACTGAAGGAGTTCATTGAAGGAACTATTAAGAATAAATATGAAGTTGCTGCCAAGTCCTCCCTTACATACGCAAAGCCGTATACTGCAAGGATCGATATGTTGAAGATGCCTGCTGGCTATCAACCTCCAAAGTTTCTACAGTTTGATGGTAAAGGCAATCCAAAGCAACATGTGGCGTACTTCATTGAGACATGCAATAGCGCTGGGACTTATGAAGATTACCTTGTCAAACAATTTGTCCACTCGCTAAAAGCAAATACTTTTGATTGGTATACAGACCTCGAGGTGGGATCTATTGATAGTTGGGATCAACTAGAGCAAGAGTTCCTTAATCGCTTTTATAGCACAAGGCACACTGTGAGCATGGTGGAACTCACAAATACTCGTCAACGGAAGGGTGAACTAGTTATCGACTTTATCAGACGTTGGAGGAATGCAAGCCTCAATTGTAAAGACATGCTTAGTGAAGCTTCTGGCATAGAGATGTGCATCCAAGGTATGCATTGGGGATTGTGCTACATCTTGCAAGGTATCAAGCCTAGCACATTTGAAAAACTTGCAACTCGTGCCCATGACGTAGAATTGAGCATAGCCTCCGCTGGAAATGAAAGGATGCCCATTTATGAACCTCGCAAAGGGAACGATAAGCAAGAAGTCAGAAAATGGAGCAAGTTTGTACCAAGATCTGAAAACAAAGAAGCTATGAATGTTAACACATCACCTGTGAAGTTTACGACGAAGGTGAGCAAGAAGCAGAGTATGAAATCCACTTCGTTTCAAGATAAGCCAAGTGGAAAGTTGTCTGTAAAAGAAATGCAAGAGAAAGAGTACCCATTTCTGGATTCTGATGTGCCAGCCATTTTCGAAAAACTCCTCGAGTTAAATCTCATTGAGCTTCCGGAGATGAAGCGGCCAAATGAAGCTGGGAAAACTTATGACCCAAATTACTGTAAATATCATCGACTTGTGAGCCACCCTCTGGAGAAGTGCTTTGTCTTCAAGGACAAATTGGACTTGGCTCGTGAAAAGAAGATTGTGCTTGAAGATGAGAAAGCAAGCGCAAACCAAGTCTCTATCACATTTGGCTCATTTAGTCCAGACGAATTATGTAGTTTTAAAGAAAGTAAAGATGAATAGTTACTGGAGAACAAAAAAGTTGAAGACGATCAACCTGAGGTTGATGAAGGTTGGACGTTGGTGACTCGTCGTAGGCACCACAGAAGGAGCCCACAAAAAGAATCAGTAGAATAACCAACAAGGAAAATAATGATAAAAAGACCAAGGAGATGGAATCCAGTTAAGCACTTAAAGAAAACAAAAGTGGAGGTGCACCACCCTCAAAGGCCACAACATCCAGTGACCTTGGAGGAGTTTTTACCGAGTCGGTTCCGCACGAAGATTTCCCATGGGGGTATTGATGCCTCCTGTTGCCATGCCGATGAAGGGAAAGAAAAGGGTGATGACCTACCGTTGGCACCATCTTCGGAAAAGCTCATCGAGTCCACTCCTCAAGAAGTTAATGCTTGTGAGCAAAAAGTCACGTTCACAAATGACAATTTTTTGCTAGGTGACACTCTTCATAACCACCCATTGTACCTGGTTGGCTATATGCGTGATGAAAGGGTAAATCGAATTTTGGTTGATGGAGGATCCTCAGTGAACATTTTGCTAATTTGCATTGTGAAAGAACTTGGTATTCCTATGAACGAACTCTCAGAAAGTCGTGTGATGATCCAAGGATTCAACCAAAGGGGGCAAAGAGCCATATGTTCGATCAGGTTGGGAATCACCATTGAAAGTATGCAATCAAGTGTGTGGCTGCATGTGATCGATGCAAAGACTTCATATAACGTCTTGCTTGGAAGGCCTTGGATACATGAGAATAAATTGGTTCCATCTGCCTACCATCAATGTTTGAAATACTACAAAGGTGAAGTCGAGAAGAAGATAATTGCTGATGACGAGCCATTCACCGAGGCTGAGTCACACTTCGCTGATGCAAAATTTTATTTGAAGAACTGCATTGTGAAGGAGCTAAAAGCTGATGATGGCATGAAAAGCAAGAATGATGAGTCCACAACTAAAAGAGCTGAAGTGATTGCTGGTAGAGCCGAAGCTGTTACTGAGGAGGTACAAACCCAATACAAATAAATCTCATAGAGGGGATATTGCGTCTTATGGCAAGAAAGTAAGTCATGCACTCCAATATGTCCCTAAAAGAAAAAAAGATGAAGGCGAATCATCTAATCTCCAAACTAACATACTAAAGGAGTTAACTCTTCCGGTAAAACGAATTGAGGTAGTAAAGTTGTCCTCAAAGCCACTTGCAGGGTTTGTAGCCCAAAATCGTTTGCAGAATGTGACACTCCCTACAAAGCGAACAAATGAAGGTTTTGATCCTAATGCTTACAGGCTATTTGTAAAAGCTGGTTACAATCCCAATGAGCCGTCAAAGTTAGGGAAGCTCCCATCAGAAGATGCGACGAGGCAACCACGTGAAGGTTTGGGATACAAGCAACCGTCACCACTGCGCATCTCTATAAGAAGGGCAAGCATCAATTATATCACTGTAGAAGATGAATCTGCCGCTTCTAACAAGCCTTATGTCTTTGATCGACTTGAAAAATCAACTGTGAGGACTTCCGTGTTTGAGGGATTAGGTCCATTAAAGAAGGGGAACAAATTCCAGAGAAATTTTCAAAGCATAAGAACACCCGCTTCGCCCAAAATCCAAAAGATCTCTAAGGATTTCCAAAGTTTGGTTCCTTTTAGAATGAGGCGACAAGCAAAACTTGTGGTTTCATGTAAAGAAGTGCTGAAGGTAAAGCCATATACTATCGTCTACACTAAGGAACGTTACGAAGATGAAGAAAGTGTGGGTTCTTCGTATCATATTACTGTACAAGGCGAGCATGGTGTTTTATCTCTAATGGAGGATGACGAGAAATTAGACAATGTTTCATCGTGTTATCATATATCCTTCAACAATGGGGACCCTCAAGAAAATGAAGATGCGAAAGATGCTCCCCCGGAACTTGAAGAAGGGGTGAAGGCAACGATTGATGCCTTAAAAGAAGTTAACCTTAACACTGATAAAGAACCAAGACCCACCTACCTAAGTGCTTTACTAGAAGTTGATGAAGAAAGCACTTATATTGAGTTACTCAAGGAGTTTAGGGATGTCTTTGCTTGGAGTTACAAAGAAATGCTTGGCTTGGACCCTAAAGTAGCAGTCCATCACCTTGCGTTCAAGAATGGCGCTCGTCCTGTTAAGCAATCTCAAAGGCGCTTTAGGCCGAACTTGGTTCACCTGATCAAAATCGAAGTTAACAAACTCATTGAAGCTGGATTTATTCGGGAAGTTAAATACCCAAAATGGGTTTCAAGTATTGTCCCTGTAAGGAAGAAGAATGTCCAGATTCGAGTATACGTTGACTTTAGGGATCTCAATAATGCGTGTCCCAAAGATGAATTCCCGCTCCCTATTCCAGAGCTGATGATCGATGCTACTACTGGTTACGAGGCAATGTCTTTCATGGATGGTTCGTCGGGCTATAACCAAATTTGCATGGCACCAAAAGATGAAGAGCTTACTGCATTCCGCACCCCCAAGGGTACTTATTGCTACAAGGTAATGCCTTTTGGCTTAAAGAATGCTGGTGCTACTTACCAAAGGGCTATGCAGAATATTTTTGACGATCTTCTCCACAAGAATGTCGAATGCTATGTTGATGACTTGGTGGTAAAATCAAGAGAGAAGGGCGACCACTTAAAAGACTTGAGAATGGTGTTTGAGTTGCTCCGGAGGTACCAACTTAGGATAAATCCATTGAAATACGCCTTTGGAGTTATTTCCGGAAAGTTTCTTGGTTTCATTGTTCGACATCGAGGGATTGAAATTGATCAAGCCAAAGTAGATGCAATCTTGAAAATGCGTGAGCCTCGGGATATTCACGAATTGAAAAGTTTGCAAGGAAAGTTAGCGTACCTTAGGAGATTCATCTCAAACCTAGCTGGGAGGTGCCAACCATTCAATCGCCTTGTGAAGAAAGGTGTCCCTTTCAAATGGGACCAAGCGTGTAGCAATGCCTTTAAGAGCATTAAATCCTACTTGATGAAGCCTCCGGTTTTAGCAGCCCATATACTTGGAAAGCCGTTGATACTATATATTTCAGCACAAGAAAGGTCTGTTGGAGCAATGTTGACCCAAAGAAAATAGTGAAGGGAAAGAAAACTCCCTTTACTACTTGAGCAGGATGATCACCAAACGAGCTGAATTATTCGCCAATTGAAAAGTTGTGTTTGGCGCTAGTCTTCTCAATTCAAAAGTTGAAGCATTACTTTCAAGTTCATGTTGTTCGTCTTGTTTCTAAAGCAAATACCATCAAGTTCGTGATGTCAAAACCTGTTCTTAGTGATCGACTAGCGAGATGGTATCTCCAATTTCAACAATTCGAGATTTTGTACGTCCCTCAAAAGGCCGTAAAAGGACAAGCATTGGCAGACTTCTTGGCAGATCACCATATACCTGATGATTGTGAGCTAACTGATGAACCGCCTGATGAGGACGCAATGGTCATTAAAGTTCAACCTCCATGAAAAATGTACTTTAATGGTGCTGCACATCGTGGAGGAGCTGGTACTGGTGTAGTATTTGTCACTTCTCAAGGTGAAATTCTGCCCTACTCTTTTGCGTTGACGCAACTCTGCTCTAACAACGTTGCTGAGTATCAAGCACTAATACTTGGGCTTGAAATGGCTGTCGAAATGAAGCGGTTGCAATTACAAATCTTTAGTGACTCTCAATTAGTGGTCAATCAACTTCTAGGTAGTTACGAGGTCAAGAAGCCTGAACTACGCCCATATCATGATTACGCTAAAAACTTAATGGGGTGGCTCAGTGATGTGACTATTCAACATGTGCCAAGGAAAGAAAATAAGAACGCTAATGCTTTAGCTGCCCTAACTTCGTCGTAACCCTACCTGATCAAGCGCAAGTTACTGCCTGCCAAAAATGGGTAGTACCGGCGCCAAATGAGGTTGAAGGTGGACAAAAATGAACTCAAGCATCTTGTCGATGTTTCTGAAACCGAGAAAGAAGAATGGCGACAACCCATTATCGACTACTTAATCTATAGGATACTTCCAGAAAATTCGAGAAGAGGGACTGAAATCCACCTTTGTGCACCTCGCTTCCTTTACTGCAAAGATACTCTATAGAGAAGGTCATTCGAGGGAATACTCTTGCGATGCTTAGGGGAAGAAGAAGCACTCTAAGCTTTGCAAGAGGCACATTCTGGGGTATGTGGGTCGCACCAATCTGGACCAAAGCTTCACTTCCATATAAAAAGGATGGGATATTATTGGCCAACGATGGTAAAAGATTGCTTGGACTACGCTCGAAGATGCAAGGCTTGTCAATTTCATGCGAATTTTATTCATCAACCTCCTGAAGTGTTGCACCCGACTATTGCATCCTGGCCATTTGACACTTGGGGATTGGATGTTGTTGGACCACTGCCAAAGTCCTCTGGTGGGCATCTATATATCTTGGCTGCAACTGACTACTTCTCAAAATAGGTTGAAGTTATTTCTCTTAAGGAAGTAAAGAAGGAAAGTGTTGCAAGTTTCATCCGAGTAAACATTATCTATCGCTTTGGCATTCCTCGTTACATAATAACGGATAATGGCAAGCTGTTCGACAATAGGTTGATGAACAAGATTTGTGAACTCTTTGTCTTCAAGCAACATAACTCTTCTATGTACAATGCTGCTGCCAATGGTCTAGCCGAAGCATTCAACATGACTCTATGCAACTTGTTAAAAAAAGTCGTCTCCAAATCCAAACGGGATTGGCATGACCGTATGGAGGAAGCTCTGTGGGCATATAGGACAACTCACCGCACGCCAACACAAGCAACCCCTTATGCACTCGTTTATGGAGTTGAAGCCATCTTGCCACTCGAGCGTCAAATACATTCATTACGATTAGCTATTCAAGAAGGCATCACTGATGAAGAAAATGCTCGACTTCGATTAGCAGAGTTGGAGGCTCTTGATGAGAAAAGGTTGGAAGCTCAACAAAGTCTTGAATGTTATCAAGCTTGATTGTCTCGCGCATTCAATAAAAAAGTTCGCCCAAGATCCTTTCAAGTAGGAGATCAATTCCTTGCCATAAGAAGACCCATTATTACTTTCCATAAACCTATAGGGAAGTTCACTTCAAAATAGGATGGGCCATATGTCGTGCAAGAAGCTTATTCAAGTGGGGCTTACAAGCTGGTTGATGCAGATGGCATGAGAATCGACCCTATCAATGGCAAGTTTTTGAAGAAGTATTGTCCTTGAAGTTGCAATGCTCATTGACGCACGAGCCTAAACTGCATGTTCCTCCACTCCTGGTCTGCATGAGTCTAAACTGTGTACATCCCACAAAACAAAAAGAGTCTGCTAGATTGAAAACCTCGAAGGAGGCGGCCTAGACAAAAGTTAGGACATATATATATAAAAAAAGAGTCCGCTAGGTTGAAAACCTTGAAAGAGGCGGTCTAGGCAAAAGTTAGGACATTAAAAAAAAATAAAAAAAATCACCCATTCTGAACTACGGTATGACTTGATCCTCTTCACCAAGGTACGTAGGCATCTTAGAGTTTCATCTTGAGTTCAGTCGTATGAGTTCAAAAGTTACATAGTGCCCCAATCGTTGTTCGAATGAAGTACGATGAAATGTAATCCATTCAATCAGCACTTGAAAATCGAACTGAGATACCATTTTTCTGTTAAACTTTGAGTCCCATTTGATTTAAAGGGGACAAGCCTCTATGGTAAATTTATGTCTTCAATAAAATGATTATAGTCTTTTAGGAGGCTACAAAGTATTTGCATTGAAGTATGGGGATTTGCTATGTCTTCATGTTCATATGACCTTCAAGTTTGTTGGTCTTCATATCCGCTCTCTGCCCTAAAAAAAAGAAAAAGAAGAGAGGCATCAAAAAGGAATTCAAGTATAAGATGGAAGGTTACTTGGCACAACATTTCAAATTCAGTGAGACTTGAACCCAAGATATTTGATGTGAATGGAGATATTGAATTCCGATTGATAGCAAGAAAAACGTCTTGTGATTCCGAGGCTTCCACACCAAAACATAAAAGTTTTGGCGAAGTCGTGCCAATTCGATACTGTCGGTATATAAAAATCTGATGTTGACATTGAAATATTATCTGAAAATATTCTTAATGTATTAAATCCTACATTTTGGACATGTTTTATATTTTGAAGTCTTGTTTTCAAGAAATCAAGCGGTTCGTGATTTCAACGTTCCTACATCAAGATATAAGAGTTTTGGGTGAAGTCGCGCAAGTTTGAAATCATCCGCATGTCGGAATTTTATGTTGACTTCGAAATATTATCTGAAACTATCCTTAAGGTATTAAATCCCACGTTTTGGACATGTTTTAGATTTTGAAGTCTAGTTTCCAAAAAATCAAACGGTTCGTAATTTTGACGTTTTTACACCAATTTTGGTGAGACTGCGCAAATCTGAAATTGCCAGCATGGTGCAATATAAAGTTGGTTTTAAAATATTTTCCGGGACAATTCTAAAGGTTCTTTGTTTTAAAGGTTTTTATTGCGAATTTTTAAAGGTGATCGTCTCAAACTTTTTAAGGCATTTGAATTTTTAAGGGTTTTGTTGCGAACTTTTAAAGGTGTTCGTCTCGAACTTTTAAAGGCATTCGGAGTTTTTAAAGTTTTCATTCCGATCTTTTAAAAGACGTATGTTTCGAACTTTTAAAGGTGCTCGTGGCAAGTTTTAAAGGGTCCTCACTGCCGACTTTTAAAAATTTCTGCCACGAGCTTTTAAGGGTCTTCGCCACGAACTTTTAAAGGTCTTCATCGTGTGCCTTTAAAGGTCTTCACCATGAATTTTTAGAGATCTTGACCACGAGTTTTTAAGGTTCTTTGTGTGAACTTTTATGGGTCTTCCCCACTAACTTTTAAAGATTTTCATTGCATGCTTTTAAAGGTCTTCACTGCGAACTTTTAAAGATCTTCACTGTGAACTTTTAAATGTCTTGACCACGAGTTTTTAAGGTTCTTTGTGTGAACTTTTATGGGTCTTCCCCACTAACTTTTAAAGATTTTCATTGCATGCTTTTAAAGGTCTTCTCCGCAAAATTTTAAAGGTTTTCATCACGAACTTTTAAAGGTCTTCACCATGAATTTTTAGAGATCTTGACCACGAGTTTTTAAGGATCTTTACGCGAACTTTTATGGGTCTTCGCCACAAATTTTAAAGGTCTTCATCGCAAACTTTTATGACAGAACTTTTATGGGTCTTCGCCATAAATTTTAAAGGTCTTCATCGCAAACTTTTATGAATTTCTGTCGCAAATTTTAAAGGCCTTCATCTTGAACTTTTAAAAATCTTCGTCTCGAACTTTTGAAGAACTTCGTAATTTTACGAATTTACTTCTAAAGAAAAAAAAAGAGACAACAAAGTAAAACAAAGAAGAAAGCACAAGAAAAGAAAAAGAAAGTAAAACAAAGAAGAAAACACAAGAAAAGAAAAAGAAATTACATTTACGTCAATGCCTTAAATTGTCAAAGAAAGGAATTCAAGAGCAGCGTGAAGATGCGAAAAGCTAAATGATGCTCAAAATACATGAGAATGTGGATGTTTATAGATTTCTCAAGGCAGCATAATAACTGGCTTTGTCGATGTGGGAACTACGACAATTCGTATTCGAAACGAATTCGGACTCGTTAAAAAGCCAATTCGAAACAGATTTGGACTCCTTATCCAATTAGTGCGATGTGGGATTTTATCATTCACATATTGATGCTTAAGAAACACAGGATCCGAGTGTAGAGGAAAGAGTTTTTGGATCCCTCTACATGTCATTTTACTAGTGGAACATGTCTTAGGAAAAGGGGAACAAAATGTAATGATTATGCAATTGACCAAACATTTGAAATTAATGTAGAAGACATTATGCTACTTGGGAAAGGATTTAAATGTAAATAAACTAACTTTGGCATTAATAAACAAAGGAGTCATTTGGCTAAAGGTTAGTTTACTTAGTGACTTTTAATCCGATCATTTGGAGGAAGCATGCAGTTTCGTAAGATCCGTACTTCAAGTCTAGCCTCGTGTAAATATCCCGACAAGTTTTGAAGTAGGGGACATTTGTAGGCATGTAAATTTTATTAGAATTAAATTTATTAAATAATTTGGACTATATTTTAAATTCAAGATATATTAGTCCAAATAAATATTATGGGCTAATATAATTGAATTAATTATATAAGTCCAACACATATGAGTTAATAAATAAGTCTTAATCCATTGGGCTAGCCCATTTAATTGGGCTAAAGTGATGAGCCCACTTCATTAAGCCCAAGATGTCATATTCCTAGAGGCCCAAGTTTGGTGACACGTGCCAAATGACATGGCGCGCCAAGTCAAACGGAAGAGCCAATAGGATCATGCCACGTGTCAAAATGACAAGGCATGTCAAATCACATTAGAAGGCCAATGAAACTATGCCACGTGTGCAAGTGACATGTTTTGGCCAATCAAATGCAGTCATGTCACACTTCAATTTGATTGGTCGGAAAGAGTTTGTTCTTATCATAACTCTTTCCTCCCACAACTATAAATAGGGGTCTTCATAACCCAGAAAAGACACAAGAAGTTATAACAAGAAGCAAGAGGGAGTTCGTGGATCAAACGCTGCAGATTTCTCTAAAAATTACAAGCATTCAAGTGTTCTAAGGATTAAAAGATCAAGACGAAGATTCAAGAACAAGCTGCAAGCCCTTGGATTAAAAATATGCCAAGATCAAGATTAAGCCTCAAGCACTTGGATTAAAATAAATTAAAATTCAAGATTAAGCTCAAAGGCTCTTTTATTTACTGCTGAAAAGAAGAATCAGAGGATTCATAGAGACTGTACACTCAAATATTTGAAATAAAATACTACGATTGTTGCGATATTTTCGGTCATTATTTTATTTTCTCGACGCAATTTATTGTCTACAAAATGACAAGGTGGGTTGCTCTGATGGTAAGCACCCTCCACTTCCAACCAAGAGGTTGTGAGTTCGAGTCACCCCAAGAGCAAGGTGGGGAGTTCTTGAAGGGAAGGATGCCGAGGGTCATTTGGAAACAGCCTCTCTACCCCAGGGTAGGGGTAAGGTCTGCGTACACACTACCCTCCCCAGACCCCACTAGTGGGATTATATTGGGTTGTTGTTGTTGTTGTTGTAATTTATTGTCTACAATAAAATCAAATTTTAAGGGTAAAAATGGCAAACGACATTTCGCTAAGGGTCTTCGTGCTTTTAATATAGTATATATATAGATAGATATATTTATAAAACTATATAGATATAGATATAGATAGATATATTTATAAAACTAATCTAACATGATAAATTAAAGATAAGTGTCAACTCCCTTAATTAAATATGACTCTCTAGTTTACCATCCACAAATACTATATTAGAGCCATTATATTTCACTCAAATTATAGCCAAATACATATAACATAACGGAAAATGAGTAAAAGTTAAGGTTTTGAGAAGAGTTTTATTATATATTTGGAGTATATATATCTCAATAGATTCTTCTCCTATGGCTTTCATCCTTGTATATTATGAAGGGGAGGGGAATGATGAGCAATGTATAAAAGTTGATAAAGTACAAAATAAAGATTCAACAACTTGATATATTTACTTGGTTTGGGATTTGAGACTGAGGAGAGGCGGGCGAGTACTCAGCGCGAACATGACTGCCCTACAGAGGGTTTTGGCAAGATTTGGACGGAAAGTGCTTTATACTTGGGCTCCAATTTTTGTTTATAATATGGGCTGCTACATTTGTGCGTAGAATAAGGTCTTCTTTTTCCAACTAGCCCAAATTACTAATATATAGAAATGGCACTTGTAGTGTACGAACACTGCACCAAATTATTGTACAAAAAGTAGTTTAGATTGTACTTTATACATATATCATTGGTTGCTCTTCAATTGCAGTTCTTCATTACTACTATAGGGCTACACGTGTTTGCCTATTCATGTTCCATCTCCAATTCACCTTTTTTCTTTCTTCAGTCCTGGTTTTTCCTATTTCTCCTCATATCTCTCTCACCTACATCTTCACATCTTCATTGTTTTCTCTGCAAAAAGTTGATGCATGCTATTTGTCCC
Organism: Nicotiana otophora; assembly: GCA_000715115.1. Taxonomy (NCBI): domain Eukaryota; kingdom Viridiplantae; phylum Streptophyta; class Magnoliopsida; order Solanales; family Solanaceae; genus Nicotiana; species Nicotiana otophora. Next base: position 45,404 of record AWOL01S0016629.1, on the reverse strand, counting down.
AAATTAGTTTGCCTTGTGGATCGTACCTCCAAGTTTTTGGATAACTCTGGGGAGTATTGGTTGGACTTTTTATGGTCTAGCTTGTTATTGATAATCACAATTTGGTGTGTATATGTTAGTTTATAATTCTTTTACATGTAATTTCTTCTTAGAATTGTTAGTACATATTAGTAATCATACCTGATTTGCAGATGCATTATTTCTTTGATGATTTTTGTCTTTGTTATCAACTAATTAGCGCAGAATTAAATTGTGGACTGTGGTATGAGAAATCTAAAGTAGCAAAATTAACTGAAAATTTTGAAGTGGACGATGCACCCAGGGTATTTAATGATATTCCTCAGTCATCTTATTTGGAGTATTCTATTATTTTTATTCTTTTTTGGTTGTAGCAGCAATATCTCTAGGAACGACTAAGAAAAGACACTTCCAGAAGAAAGTCAATTTATCTTAGCTTGATGATTCAGGGACCACTATTCAAGATTTGGGTCTCCACGTTGGTTATTATCATCTTCCACACACTGAAGATGCAAGGTTTGATTATTAATTGCTACTTGTTATTGATATTCTTTTTGCTTTGTTTTTGTCAAAAATAAAATCTTTGGTATTGTTCAATAATACTGAATATTTTTACTTTTCGTGTTTGGTAGGATGTTCTACTTTTTCTTTTAATTGCAAAGTAGTAAAACTGCAAGAATCATCTAATGTAAGCTGATTTTCCGCATTTAATAAAACTATAGTATTAACTCGGCTTTGTCCATTATCATTGTTTGATTCCCTTTATTATTCTTTAAATTTAAAGATCTGAGAAATCTGAGTAATGTATGAATACTGAAATATTAAATTATGAATGATATAAAAGACTCTCTTCATCCTTTTTGTTCGATTGCTCATATTACGAATGATATGCAATTATTTTTTCCTTTCCATTCTTTCCTTTGGAATCGGAAGGCTACAAGCTTCAACTTCTTTTGAATTTTTATGTATTGCATGTCAGAAATAATTATTTGTTTGATAAAAATTTCTCTGCTTCTTTTCATTTAAAGTCGTTTATTGTAATCAATGATTTATTGTATGCTTATATCGTTAATATGTTCTTAATCTGTAAGTAAGCGATTCATTTGCTTTATTTTTTCTTCTTCCACACTGATGTTCCAAGCCAAAAAAATAGAAATTTGCTTCCTGCTGGTTAAGAGTTGACGATGAATGTTGTTCCATCAAATTCTTTCAAAAGTTTCTTAAATTGAGAGGTTTCTTCCATGCTATTATATTTAACACTTGACATGTATTCATTACAGAGAATGAACTTCTGAATATGGTGGTAACAACACAAAGAGAAGCTTAATTGACCTAGCTGGTGATTATATAAGATATGGCCATTCAGTGTCAGCGTCTGTTCGCCTTGTATGTTCTAAATTGCCCTTTTCTCCTTAATGTCTGTGATCTTGAGCTTAAATTTTCTCGTGTTCATATCCGAAGGATGTAGTTGAGGTTTCTTAGAATAGTTCTCAAGATTTTTTCTTTTCTACAATCAGGACAACAAGTTATGGCAATTGTTCCCGTCTTCTATGTTTTCAGAGCATTTTGTCTTTGCTATAATAAAAAATAAGTTATGTCCATAGAGTGGACAGATAAAAAAAAAGACCTTTTCTCCTGTAGTATAAGTAACATGCAATTTGTATGTATTTCTACCATGCAATGAACAACAGAAGAACTGATTGACAAATTCCAATTCAGAAATAAATGTAAGTAAAAAAATGAAATTGCTTTTACCTATAATATTATTGACAAACAATTGACCCTCTGACCGATAACAATTACCCTATGTAACAACATGAGGGAACTCACACAGGCATGGCATAATAGTCTAGCATCATATTGCAGAAGTCAATAAGTTGAAATACGGAGCTATTCCCTTGTCTCTATTGTTTTATTGGTACAAAGTTCAGATGGATTATAAGTGTGTAAATTCTTGAACACAATAAGTAGGTGGTTGTTTCTCCTCTATTGAGCAATATCAATTATTCCGTTCCCCAATAAGATCAAGACCCACGAGGAGGAATGTTACATCTAGGAAAAGTAGGAAGTGAAAGTGGAGTTCGTGACTGTCAAACATCTTGCAAGATGTAATATTTATATATCCATATGTTTGGTAGGATACAAGAACTACATATTCCTATAATTTAAATTTAGTAGTTTTTTGTAAAAGCTATGCTGAGTGATATTTTTTAGATCATGATGATTCTATAAGAACTCTCTTTGTGTGTGCTGAGTCTGCTGCTTGATATTAAGTTTGTACATGTTCTTGCTATCAGCCAATTCCCTTTTCTGATTCATATTGCATCTTTTATGGGAAGAATTTCTTATTTGCATCAACCATATTGCCTACTCAAGTATTTGACAATTTATCCATTTTGAGATGTAGGAATTAACATTAATCTATGAATACGAACGTGCACTGCCATGTTAGTGAAGTTGCTCTTGGGTGATTCAAAGTTTTTTGAACTTCAAAAGAATAGTATGTCCCCCTGTATAGTGGGTATTGAAGTATATTAGCTTGCTTACAATTACATTTATGATATTATTGTTGGGATATACTATTAACCATGCGGTTTAGACATAGTATTTTGTTTAATTCTTTATGGAACAATTGTTTATTTAATTTATTCAATTCAATAAAGTATCTTTTTAAATAGATCATTTGTTACATGTGTGTCCTTTTAGTTATGTAGTAGACAATTTAGTGTATGGAGTCTTAGCTCATGCACATAAGATTAAATTGTCCGTTCACATAATTAATAAACTATGTTCACAATCGAAGATATTATTGGACAAAATATCTTGATGATTGTAGCACAGGATTATAGTATAATTTGTCTTGATTATGGGAGTGGTTTTACTCCAACTTCTTGTGCTAGTATACTTAGTGTATATTGAACGAACCAATTAGAGAAAAGATGTTTTTGTACTGAATATATATAAAATATTTTCTCTAATTCATTAAAATGAGCTTATACTCCTAATCTTGATATAATTATTATGATCAATATGATTTGTTTATTGTTTTGATTTATCAAAAGGTACAACTCTATTCAGAGTTAGTGTATGATTAATAGATTGGACAATAACGAATAATATTTGTGAAATAATAATTAGTTGATAGAATCCATGATCCGGTTTTGAGTTTGATGATACCCCTTTCATGTAAGCTTATAAGTTTTCATGTGAAAACCCGACCGGTGAATTTTGTATCCGTCACATGAAATAGTTTAAGCGGAATTATAAAAGATTTAATTAGTTGATTAAATTAAATTTTCATTGATTTAATTTAATTAACTGGTATTTGGGATCTTAATATGGGGAGTTAAAATAAGTGTTAGTGAATTTTCGAAATTCATATTGAGGAGTTCAATTGCAGTTTTTTAGTGGAATAAACTGCAATTAATTATAATAAGAATTAATTCATGCAAAATTTCGAATTAATACTATAATTAGTAATCTCTTATTATTTCTGTGGTCCCTGCTATGCCTAGTAAAAACCTGGACTGACTTGGGTGAAAAATGACTAGGGAGAAAAGCCATCCGGTAGAGTTAGAGTAGGATTCTACTTGTGCAAGTATAATCCTACACGTTTTTGAGAGCCTTATTTTGGCCGAAAACGTGTCTACTTAAGGAAGATAATTTTCACCCAATAACTCACCTTTTAGAGTTGTATTGTTCTTGCCCATTCATAGCAAATTCGTCCAAGGTCTTATTAGGACCATAACAGAAGACTGCAACCTTGGATTCTTGCTGTGTGGAGGATTTGTGCAACGATTTCAAGAGGTTAGTGCTTCTAATCGAGTAATTATATCATTGTCTAGTTTACATGTAATTGATGACATGCTTGCTTCCGCTGCGCATGTTCTAACAATTGGTAACAGACGTAGTCTTACATCTAACTAGATAATGTAATACAACATGAATAGAGTAATATTAAAATGTGTTGTTTAATGATACATGTTTGGTATGATTATTCTATGTCAAAAACGTGATTGTTTTTATTAGTATTTTAATTCTGTTATTATGGATTAATATACATATGCATAAATAATGGTGTTATATTTAATGACAATCGGTTCAATTATGTTTTTGTTTCATAACATGACTGTTTTCAGAGTTCAAACGTGATTGTTTTTCATAATTAAGTTTATGGATTAATAGTGTTGTTTTAATAAAAACGTGGCTGTTTTGAATGCTGTTACTTCTGAAATTATGAGTTAATATACGTAATTATGAACAGTGGCGTTTCGAACGGGTGAAAAATAATTTTTTTTACACAATTCTGTTCGAACACAGTTTTTATTAAATAATAATAAAAATATTATTTTGAGTTATGAAATCATGAATTAACATACATAAGCATATTATGTGATTTGAACGAGTCAAAATAATTAAAATCTTTAAAAACGGCAAAAACAGAATACTACAAATAGGTCATGAATTTAGAATTCTGAAATTCTATCGAACTCCGATTGACCTCAAATTTGGTAGGTTCATCGGAAACGACTCAGTGAGCAATACACATCAGCTCTGCTCATGACGTACGTCGTTTTTGGGGGCATTCAGGGTCATTTAGATGGGTTTTTGGCCATTTTTGTTTTATTTTCTGAAAAACAATTTAATAAAAGAATTTTTTTAAAAGAAATCAGTGATGGTAGGGTTCAATTTTCATTGTTTCCAATCATGTTTTACAGTAATATAATGAATTTATATGTTGACATAGGTCTTCTTCCACATCGGATAAGTTCATTATAGATGATTAATGTAGTTTTGCCTCTAGTTATTTGATTACTTGTATTAACTCTCCGACTGAGTTACATGTTGATTCAATGAAACTAGAGCTTATAAAAGTGATATTTACCTATCTTAAATTAACAGTTTATTCTCCATCTGAGTTGGTCCTGTTTTAATTTATGGGGTAAATATCTTACATAACTCATATATTTTGCGTGAATAGTTAAGTTTCCCTAACAAATCTAACTGTTCAATGAGCATGGTTATATGTGTAATGTGATATTTTGAATTTAATTATTCTAAATACATAACTAATGATGTATTTAATGTGAATATCTCTCAGATTAACTATGTCTTCATTCAACCCACTTACCTCAATTTTGAACCAAAACACGTTAGAAGGACCGAATTATGTTGACTGGAAAAGAAACCTTGATATTGTCCTAACTGCTGAAGGTTACAAATTTGTAATCACTGAGGAGTGCCCAGAAAAACCTGAAAATGTTATTGATGATCAGGTTAAGGCCTATGACAAATGGGTCAAGGCTGATGAGATGACGCGATGTTACATTCTTGCCTCTATGGCGAATGTTTTGCAACATCAGCATCAGTCTATGGGGTCTACTTATGACATGCTCGAAAGTCTCAAAGAGATGTTCGGTGAGCAAAATCGTGCGGCTAAGCAGACAGCCATGAAAGCCCTTTTGAATACCAAGATGGCTGAAGGATCATCGGTCAGGGGCCATGTTCTGAAGATGATGAGTCTTCTGAATGAAGTGGAGGTCCTTGGAGCTGTGATTGATAATGAATCTCAAGTTGAGATGGTCCTGCAGACTTTACCTGACAGTTTTCAACAATTTCGCTTGAACTATAATATGAACAAAATGGATTTGTTACTGGCGAAATTGTTGAATGAGCCGCAAGAAGCAGAATCTATTATCAAACAATAAGCTCCAGTTGTGGCACTCAATGTTGAGAAAGCTTCAGTTTCTAAGTCGAAAGGCGGTAAGTAAAAGAAGAAGGCTCAAAAGGTTTTGGCACCTGAAGGTGCGGCTAGTGTGAAAAAATCCAAAGGAAAGTGCTATCATTGCAAGCAACCTAGGCATCACAAAAAATAATGCCCTGCCTATCTGGCAAAGTTGAATAAGCAGGGTAACTCAAATTTAAATGTCGTTGAAACTTGTTTAGCGGCTGTCTATACCATGTTTTGGTATGTAGATTCAGGAGCCACTAATCATATCTACACTACTTTGCAGTGGTTTCAGGAAACGTGACGGCTAAGTGAGAATGAAGTTTGCATTTTTTAAGCCAATGGCGAGCCAGCACCAACTTTAGCATTAGGAGATATTAGAGTTTCGTTTAGTAGTGATAGAGTTTTAGTTTTGAAAGATGTTCTCTATGTACCTTCTATTAGAAGGAATTTGATTTCGGTTTCGAAAATAATGGATGCTGGTTATAATATTTATTTTGCTAATAACTCTGTTGTTATTAAATTTAATAAACATTTTATCTACACTGTTGCTAGAGTACATGACCTTTTTATTCTTGATATATCTCCTCTTGTGCTACAACAACCAAAAGAATTAAATAACATTAATCTACCACATAAAAGAAAATATATTTCTGAATTGAGCCAAACTTATTTGTGGCACTTACGTCTAGGTCAAATAAATCTAAATAGGATTTCGAGATTGGTCTCTGATGGATCTTTGAGTTCATTGAAAGTGGAGTCACTGCCAACATGCGAATCTTGTTTAGAAGGTAAAATGACCAAGAGACATTTTTCCTCAAAAGGAAATAGAGCCAGGGATAAGTTAGAATTAATTCACTCTGATTTATGTGGCCCTATGAATATACAAGCAAGAGGTGGTTTTGAGTATTTTGTGACTTTCACAGATGATTACTCAAAATATGGATACATTTATCTGTTGCGCCGTAAGTCTGAATGCTTTGAGAAATTCAAAGAATTTAACACGGAAACGGAGAAATGACATGATAAATATATCAAAACATTGCGATCTGATCGTGGTGGTGAATACCTTTATGCGAAATTCATTAATTACTTATCAGATTATGGACTTACATCTCAATTATCTGCTCCAGGAATACCTCAACAAAATGGTGAGGCAGAAAGAAGAAATAGGACCCTTATGGAAATTGTTAGATCAATGTTAAGGTATTCCGATTTGCCTTCTTCCTTTTGGGGATATGCTTTAGAAACAACAAATTATATTCTAAATTTGGTTCCTTCAAAGTCAGTACCTTCAACTCCAGCAGAATTGTGGACTGGGTGCAAGCCAAGTTTACGGCACATTCGGGTTTGGGGTTGTCCAGCACATGTGCTGAAAGAGAAAGCAGATAAATTGGAATCGAGGACATAAGTATGCATTTTTATTGGATATCCAAAAGGAACTAAAGGCAGTTTATTTTGTTGTCCCGAAGAAAAGAAGGTAATTATTGCGACAAATGCCAGATTTTTAGAAGAAGCCTATTTAATGAACCATATTCTTCGAAGTAAACTAGTTTTACAGGAATTAAGTAATGGAGTAACTAATGACTCATCTCTGGAACATATCCCGGAAGCCAATATTGACATACCACTGCATTATCGTAGTGGGAGAAATGTCAATAGGCAGTAGAATGCACGAGAGCAATTGCCTGACATCTCACTACCTCAAAGTAGTGGGAGTAATGTTGAGAAACCTTAGATTGTTGAGCAACCTGGAATTGTTCTGCAGCCTACACTCCAGGAAGAAGTTAATGATATCTTAGCACTGCAAGGTGTGGAGGATAACATTGACGCTTCAGTTACGAAAAATGATGTTGTGATTCAACAACAAAATACTGCACCTGTAGTGACTAGTCGTAGTGGGAGAATTATTAGAAAACCTCTCCGTTTTGCGCTTTTGGGAGAATCTTATGATAAAATCCCCGAAGAGCCTAACACATAACCTATTAATTACGACGAAGCACTACAGGATACATATGCTGATAAATGGGTTGCTGCTATGAAATCTGAAATGGAGTCCATGTACTCCAATCAAGTCTGGGATCTTGTAGAACAACCTACTGGAGTCAAACCCATTGGTTGTAGATGGATCTATAAGAAAAAGAGAGGAGTGGATGGAAAAGTGCAAACTTTTAAAGTTAAGCTTGTTGCAAAAGGGTTTGCTCAAAAAGAATGGATCGATTATGAGGAAACCTTTTCGCCAGTAGCCATGCTTAAATCCATTAGGATTCTCTTATCCATTGCTGCTCATTACGATTTTGAGATTTGGCAAATGGATGTCAAGACGGATTTTCTTAATGGGAGTCTTGATGAGTGCATCTATATGGCACAACCAGTTGGTTTCATAAAAAGTGGCAATGAGCACATGTTGTGTAAATTAAAGAAATTCATTTATGAATTTAAACAAGCTTCTAGAGCATGGAATACTTGTTTTGACGCATCGATTAAAACCTTCAGTTTTGATCAATGTGAAAATGAGTCTTATGTCTATAAGAAGTGGGATGAAGATAAAGTTATATTTTTGGTTTTGTACGTAGATGATATTTTACTCATAGGTAATAATGTGAGCATGTTGAATTCAGTAAAGGAATGGTTGTCCTCACGTTTCGATATGAAAGACTTGGGACAGGCTGCACATATCCTTGGGATCAAGCTTATGCGAAATCGCAAGCGAAGGATATTAGGCTTATCCCAAGCACTTTATATTGATACTATTCTCACCAGGTTTAGCATGCAAGATTCCAAGAAAGGCTTTCTGTCACGACTCAAAATCTAACTAGTCGTGATGGCACCTAACCCAACCCGTTAGGTAAGCCAATTACCAACCGTCCAATTCCAATAATAATTATTAAAACAATCTAAGTAAATAAATGTCTTAATCTTATACAATCCCCAAGAACTGGTAGTACAAATTATGAGCTTCTAAGAATAGAGTATACAAAGCAGAAATAAAATAAATACATAGTTTGTTTGAATAATACATAAACAGATCTTTTATAAATCTAAGGCTACCCTGAACAAGAGACAGCTATAACAGGAACGCAGGTACATCTTCAAATCCAGCAACCATTGAGCACAATAACAACAACAACCAATATCTTTACGCAATGTGCAGAAGTGTAGTATCAGTACAACCGACTCCATGTACTGAGTAAGTAACAAACCTAGCCTTAGGTTGAAAGAAGTGACAAGCTTCCACCAAGGTCGGGTCCAAAACTAATAGTCCACAATAGTCCATAACAACATAAAGCAGATAATACCAAAAGTAACTCAAAGATAAAATGCTCGGTCGAATCATGATTTCAAAAATAATAGTTCTTCCTTTCAAGTACATCTGTGAAAACCCAAATCGTTTGCCGAAGTTGCCAAAAATATGAATAAATTTGAAAACAATAATTTTTCCCAAATATCTTTTCAATAATAAATAAGATGTTTCATTTTCCTTCCAGATAACCCGTGTAAAACAAATGCATCACTATGCCCATCTGTCAAAAATGTGTGAAAACTCATGAATGATGTGATACAGTACAACATGAGGAAATACATCTCTATGCTTGTATGTCATGTGTGCATGCCAATGCGATGTAACTCAGTGATAAAATCATAAACAACCCCTCAGGCAGAACATCACTCATATACAGCCCCTAGGACAAACCTCACAGTCACTCATGCCACTCGGGCATACCTCACAATCACTCTTGCCACTTGGGCATACCTCACAATCACTCATGCCTCACAGTCACTCGGCACTCGGCACTCGCACTCAGTAGGTACCTGCGCTCACTGAGGGTGTGTACAGACTCTGGAGGGGCTCCTTCAGCCCAAGCGCTATAACAAGCCAAATCATGGCATAAATTACTCAGGCCCTCGACCTATATCAAACATGTTGTGGCGTGCAGCCCGATCCCATAAATATCCTTACAAATAAGGCCCTCGGTCTCACTCAGTCATAAACCTCAAGTCTGTCGGGCTCACAATATCATGAAATTATTCCAAAAATGATGATATGATGTATCAATAAATAACAACAGAGACTGAGATATGATATGCAATGAAATGAATATGACTGAGTATGAATTTTCAATTTGAAACAAATAAATTCACAGCAATATGACCTCTGTGGATCCCAATAATATTGGCACATAGCCTCAACATGATTTTTAATATGCTTTTCAGCTCAATATCTTTAACACATAAAATTGCATGGAAAATGTCAAGATTATTTAACTACAAAATTCCACAGAAACAATTATGTCACAATTTCTATAGTGCACGCTCACATGCCCGTCACCTAGCATGTGCGTCACCTCCCAACAATTCACATAATACATATATTCAGGGTTCATACCCTCAGCTCCAAGATTAAAAAAGTTACTTACCTCGAACAAGCCAAATCAAATGCCGAGCAAGCTAAACAATGCTCCATATATTCTATTCTCCGCATATCAACTTCCGAACGGCTTGAATCTAGTCACAATTAATTTGATTCTGTCCACACAATTTATAGGAATTAATTCCATATCAAAATGCTAATATTTTCCACAAAAATCCGAAATTACACCCCCAAAAATCACCCGTGGGGCCCGCGTCTCGAAATCTGACGAAACTCTCAAAATACGACAACCCATCCAATTACAAGTTCAACCATACTAATTTCACTCAAATCCGACTCCAAATCGGTATTCAAACTTAAAAAATTCGTTTTGTGACATTATGGAAATTTCCTTCTATTTCTCTTGAAGATTCAATAATCTTACACCAAAAATGAAGATTAACTCATGGAATATAATCACAAGGGAGTTAAGAACACTTACCCCAAGTTGTGTGGAAAAATTTCTCTCCAAATTTTCCCAAACCGAGCTCCAAAATATTCAAAATAAGAAAAATCTCGGAACCCTCGTTTTTAACACTGCCCACGCATTTCCGCACCTGCGGTCGCCTCATGCCAACCCCAGTCTGCATCTGCGCCAACACCTTCGCCCCTGCGGCCTCGCAGATGCGGAAAATTCCTCGCACCTGCGAGCACTGCCCAGTTCCATACTTGGTCGCTTCTGTGACTGATCTCGCGCACATGCGGCTTCGCACTTGCGATCAAAAGCTTCGTAGGTGCGATCACACCAGTAGGCAGCAACCCCAACATTTTCTTAAGTCCAAATTTGATCCGTTAACCATCTGAAACTCACCCGAGCCCCTCGGGACCCCGTACGAACATACCAACAAGTCCCACAACATAACACGGACCTACTCGACGCCTCAAAATACACATAACATCAAAACGACGAATCATACCTCAATTCGAAATCATTGAACTTTGAAACTTCAAATTCTATAACTTGTGCCGAAACACATCAAATCACGTCCGATTGACCTCAAAATTTGCACACAAGTCACATTTCACATTACGGACCTATCCCAATTTCCAGAATCGGATTCCGACCTCGATATCAAAAAGTCAACCCTCCGGTCAAACTTCCCAAAAATTTAACTTTCGATATTTCAAGCCAAATTCCACTACGTACCTCCAAATAATTTTTCGGATATTCTCCTAAGTCCAAAATCACCATACGGAGCTATTGGAATCATCAAAACTCCATTCCGGTGTCGTTTACACATAAGTCGATATCCGGTCACTATTTTAACTTAAGCTTTAAACTTTGGAACTAAGTATTCCAATTCATTCCAAAACCTCACCGGACCCGAACCAATTACCCCGGTAATTCACACAACAACTGTAAAGTATAAATTTGAGCAGTAAATAGGGAAACAGGGTTATAATACTCAAAACGACCAGCCGAGTTGTTACATTCCCCCCACTTGAACATACGTTCGTCCTCGAACTTGCCAAGAGTTGTTTCCAAGCCATCAAATCACTGTTCCATCTTAGCACACACGTACCTGGGGGTGATCTCACGTCACCCTATTCTATATAGGTATGACAACATAATACAACTGAAAATCCTTAATTTAACCTTAGCCCAAAACCTTGGAATTCAATTCCCAACCTTCAGAATTTCTTTCAAGACAAGAATCTTACATTTACACACTGGATGAGTTTGAACAAGCTGTATCAAGCCATAACCATCACCATAATCATTGACATAATCACCTAACATATTACACAACTCGCATGCTCGTAGCACCATTCCTGATCATAATGACTACTCCAAAACCAACCACATACTAGTATTAAACCCATATCGAACCAAACCTCATCCTAAAATCTTCTTACACTGTTAATAATAAAAGAAACACGCGAAATTTCATGACCACTTACCAGATCAACAAATCACGGAGCTCTCTCGCCCCAACCAGAACCATAATCACTTTCTGAGCCGACTTTCAATATTATACTTCTGAATATACCGAAATCAAACTTGATAGTACCCATTCTAGGTCCAATGACCTTATATTATTAAACACAACTATTCCACAGACATGCCGCACCAATATAACTCAGATCCACAACTCATGCCATCCGTGCACCAATACGCAACAATTCAAATGTACCAAGTCATGGAAAATGACTCAATGAGAGAATTGCCCTGCCAGATTAACAAGTACCACCGCAACAAAACGCTGAAAATTCATCATACATCGTAGAACCATTACCCGATTCTAACACAAGGTTAATATCTTAACATAACTCCGCTGCATTGTGTGACCCCGTCCAAACGTTGGTCCATATTATATACCCCGAGCCATCCTGCTCCAAATTAATAACGACGGAGAGGCAAATGACAAAAATGCCACACGAAACCTGAAAAGACATAACCATTATGCTATTGATCATCCAATACCCAAATACTCATCACGCTAAAATTCCGTTATAAGGCTCAAATAGAACCGCACCATCTGTGCACATAACCAATGAATCACAACTCCTCGTAGCATAAGGGAGTAACTCACAGATCATTTCAGAACACGAATAAGTGTAACATAAATCGAATGACACATCCCTCAACAATAGCAGTATGGAGCCAACCATTCCGGCTCAGTGTAGAATACACATCTTAATTGGGCCTACCAATGGACCCCCAAATCATCTTTGGTCACCCACAATTAGACAAATATCCCTCCGAAAATTCACCGCGACTGATGCATAATACATCCTATCATCTGGCTAGCTCCAGCTACAACTTCACAGTCTACAGCCATGAAACAATCTGCTCCTGAGAACTCCCAATCACCAAATCCATAGAACACGCGAATTACCATATTTGATTCCATCTCCACCGCATGAATGCCTAACACCTCTCTCATACACGATCATCCCACGAGAAATACTTTAAAAATTCTTCCGTGCCACTTGGCAAAATTTGAATATCAGCAGTCTATCAACCATGTGAGTGCCGCAATACCTATCAAATATCCATAATTCAAAACACAGTGTGCCCTTTTTGAAATGTACACTCTACTCATGCAATACCAAATAGTTATAACATTCATCTAAACATCGAAAACTATTCATGCCCTCCAAGAATTTATGACCTCCATTTCAAAGCTAAACCGTGACCTTGCACACGTCAACCTTAATCCCACACAACACACCGCATCTATCATGCCATCATTTGAAAACTACGAGAACCTGATAATCATTCTGAGTCACAAGTAAAATACATATCCGACCAGCCAGAAGCCTTCCATTCGATTCCATCCGGTAGAAAATAACAATACTAAACATGCTTCTCAGGCCGGTAGGAAAAATACCCATCTCAAACCATGGTAGAAAACCTCGACAATGCTTTGGAATCCATTTGCACATAATCAGGCCATCAGAGTTGAATCCCTCTAAATCAACCAAGTCACGCAGGTCGCCAAGACCAGGTGTATAGCCTCAAAGCACTCGTAGAAAATCCCCACATCATAAGCACCCAAAGAACCGATCATATCCATTACCATACTGATCCAACCTACTACCCGTTTGTATTATTTTCTCCGAGTTTCTTCTGAATCTGTCTTCAGATTAATACTTCTCCTTGCTAAAACGCCACGATCTTTAGCCATAACTCACCCCACAAACTTAGCATAGAACCACAATGCCCCACGACCTATAAGCAACTGTATTCTTCTTAAGCACCTTCAAAACCACTACAACTGTAACACTCACTCCGAGAATACCTTATGTGAATTTGAAATTGTTCTTCTTACCTTCCTTATACAAAAGTGTAGAATCCATAGTCATACAGAATTCCCGCAAGTCCAGGTACCATCAAACGAAAATCTCCGATTTTAACCATACGCAAGTTCGGAAACTTTCTCAATTGCTATATATAATTCTCATACCCACTAAAATTTTCTCGGGAGTCACCCACTTTGCTCAAATTTAATTGCATGGCCCAAATGGGCCAAAAGACACGTGCCCCATTAGCACAACCACACTCAAAGAAGTAACTCCACTTTAACACCACCTATCAAATTCATACTCCGTTCGCACTACATCATTCACTAATAACAACTCACTCATCCCACGATTTTGATATACTCATAAGTGCAATATACCTTGTAACCAGGAATTTTCCTTATTCGAGTCATCCTCGATCTCAACTTCTGCAAGTCATCACCGATTCCCAAGCATATTTTAGATCAAAACAAAAATTTGACACATACCTATGAATTGATTTGTCCATAGCAAACTCCCCTACTTGGCTCAAAGTCATAGATTTTAAACACTCCATAACTCACAATATCCATACTTTATTACTTCCGTAATACTGCAGTCGGTCCAACAAAAATTCTTCTCAAGTTCATACAACGCCAACCATAAAATTACCCCAAATCACCCGCTAAGCTCGCAATCATTCTCTTGACACTCAAGTCAACTATCTCAGCCAGATTCAAATCCAACTCTCCACACATACGCCCCACTGGCAGAAAAGAAACCCCCCACTCACATCATAAGGAATACACCTACGTAGATTACTCCGCAGGGAATAACCCACATGCTTAACCTCAAATTGGTATCTTGATATACTCTTTCGCAGTCACAATTACTATGCAATCACTTAGTTTATCTGAGTCCAAACTCACTAACCAGACATGAGAATTTAATTTGTCCCAAAATTTAAGAATCGTGAAAGATCCTTCAAAACATTTACACTCGAGACTGTACGTCACATCAAAACGAAAACCAAGCACCCAATGTCCTTCCTTTACATTTCAAGAAAACACTTCTCGTCACATTCAAATCGTCTTAACACATCCCGCATTTACATCATACTCATCACAAAGCCATTCCACCGCTCATCGAGCCAGAAATTCCACTGTAGGGTCATTATCGGACATATAAGTCCAATTGTACGAGTTACAACTGAAGCTACCGAGCTTAAGCTGCGGTCTAAACCTGGTCTCAAGTCCTCCAGACTGGCCCATCACCAAAACATAGAATACTCATCTCGAACTTCGTTCATGGAATCACAAGCCGGCGATGCACAACTGATACTGAGCGCTCATGTGCGCATACGATTACGTGGAAGGAATTCAAAAAGTTTATGTCTCAAGCTGAATCAATCTCGCACGATAAGGAAAGAAAGATGGGAAGTATATATCCTAAATGCCCTGTAGCCTCTCGAAGATAAGTATGGACATCATCATACCGATCCGCAAGACTCAACTAGACACTTGCTAATTACTTGTAGAACCTATGAACCTAGAGCTCCGATACCACCTTGTCACGACCCAAAATCCAACTAGTCGTGATGACACCTAACCCAACCCGTTAGGTAAGCCAATTACCAACTGTCCAATTCCAATAATTATTATTAAAGCAATCTAAGTAAATAAAGGTCTTAATATACAATCCCCAAGAACTGGTAGTACAAATCATGAGCTTCTAAGAATAGAGTATACAAAGCGGAAATGAAATAAATACATAGTCTGTTTGAATAATACATAAACAGAACTTTTATAAATCTAAGGCTACTCTGAATAAGATGCAGCTATAACAGGAACGTAGGTACATCTTCAAATCCGGCAACCATTGAGCACATCAATAACAACAGCCAATATCTGCACGCAATATGCATAAGTATAGTATCAGTACTACCGACCCCATATACTGAGTAAGTAACAAACCTAACCTTAGGTTGAAAGTAGTGATAAGCTTCCACCAAGGTCGGGTCCAAAACCAATAGTCCACAACAGTCCATAACAACATAAAGCAGATAATGCCAAAAGTAAATCAGAGATAAAATGCTCCGTCAAATCATGATTTGAAAAATAATAGTTCTTCCTTTCAAGTACATCAGTGAAAACCCAAATCATTTGCCGAAGTTGCCAAAAATATGAATAAGTTTGAAAACAATAATTTTTCCCAAAACTATTTTCAATAATAAATAAGATGTTTCATTTTTCTTCCGGATAACCCGTGTAAAACAAATGCATCACTATGCCCATCTGTCAAAATGTGTGAAAAATCATGAATGATGTGATGCAATACAACATGAGAAAATACGTCTCTATGCTTGTATGTCATGTGTGCATGCCAATGCGATGCAACCAGTGGTAAAATCATAAACAGCCCCTCAGGCAAAACATCACTCATATACTGCCCTAACCTCACAGTCACTCATGCCACTCGGGCATACCTCACAATCACTCTTGCCACTCGGGCATACCTCACAATCACTCTTGCCACTCGGGCATACCTCACAATCACTTTTACCACTCAGGCATATCTCACAATCACTCATGCCTCACAGTCACTCAACACTCGGCACTCGGCACTCACACTTAATAGGTACCTGCACTCACTGGGGGTGCGTACAGACTCCGGAGGGGCTCCTTCAACCCAAGTGCCATAACAAGCCAAATCATGGCATAAATCACTCAGGCCCTCGGCCTACATCAAACATGTTGCGGCTTGCAACCCGATCCC
The DNA here is from genome assembly GCA_000715115.1 of Nicotiana otophora. Taxonomy (NCBI): domain Eukaryota; kingdom Viridiplantae; phylum Streptophyta; class Magnoliopsida; order Solanales; family Solanaceae; genus Nicotiana; species Nicotiana otophora. The sequence continues at coordinate 28,746 of AWOL01S0016629.1, read as the reverse complement.
ATAAATATCCTCACAAATCAGGCCCTCGGCCTCACTCAATCATAAACCTCTCAAGTCTGTCGGGCTCACAATGTTATGAAAATAGACCAAAAATGATGATATGATGTATCAATAAATAACAACAGAGACTGAGATATGATATGCAATGAAATGAATATGACTGAATATTAATTTTCAATTTAAAACAAATAAATTCACAGCAATATGACCTATGAGGGTCCCAATAATACTGGCACATAGCCTCAACATAATTTTTAATATGCTTTTCAGCTCAATATCTTTAACACATAAAATCGCATGGAAAATGCCAAGATTATTTAACTACAAAATTCCACATAAACAATTATGTAACAATTCCGAACGGCTTGAATCTAGTCATAATTAATTTGATTCAGTCCACACAATTTATAGGAATTAATTCCATATCAAAATGCTAATATTTTCCACAAAAATACGAAGTTACGCCTCCAAAGATCACCCGTGGGGTCGACGTCTCGAAATCCGACGAAACTCTCAAAATACGACAACCCATCCAATTACAAGTTCAAACATACTAATTTCACTCAAATCCGACTCCAAATCAGTATTCAAACTTGAAAAATACGTTTTGTGACATTATAGAAATTTCCTTCTATTTCTCTTGAAGATTCAATAATCTTACACCAAAAATGAAGATTAATTCATGGAATATAATCACAAGATAGTTAAGAACACTTACCCCAGGTTGTGTGAAAAAACTCCTCTCCAAAATCGCCCAAACCGAGATCTAAAATATCCAAAATGAGAAAAATCTCGGAATCCTCGTTTTTAACACTGCCCGGGCATTTCCGCACCTGCGGCCGCCTCACGCCAGCCCNCCCTCGGCCTCCCTCAGTCATCAATCTCTCCAGTCTCTCTCTCATGGGCTCACAATGTTATGAAAATAGACCAAAAATGATGATATGATGTATCAATAAATAACAACAGAGACTGAGATATGATATGCAATGAAATGAATATGACTGAATATTAATTTTCAATTTAAAACAAATAAATTCACAGCAATATGACCTATGAGGGTCCCAATAATACTGGCACATAGCCTCAACATAATTTTTAATATGCTTTTCAGCTCAATATCTTTAACACATAAAATCGCATGGAAAATGCCAAGATTATTTAACTACAAAATTCCACATAAACAATTATGTAACAATTCCGAACGGCTTGAATCTAGTCATAATTAATTTGATTCAGTCCACACAATTTATAGGAATTAATTCCATATCAAAATGCTAATATTTTCCACAAAAATACGAAGTTACGCCTCCAAAGATCACCCGTGGGGTCGACGTCTCGAAATCCGACGAAACTCTCAAAATACGACAACCCATCCAATTACAAGTTCAAACATACTAATTTCACTCAAATCCGACTCCAAATCAGTATTCAAACTTGAAAAATACGTTTTGTGACATTATAGAAATTTCCTTCTATTTCTCTTGAAGATTCAATAATCTTACACCAAAAATGAAGATTAATTCATGGAATATAATCACAAGATAGTTAAGAACACTTACCCCAGGTTGTGTGAAAAAACTCCTCTCCAAAATCGCCCAAACCGAGATCTAAAATATCCAAAATGAGAAAAATCTCGGAATCCTCGTTTTTAACACTGCCCGGGCATTTCCGCACCTGCGGCCGCCTCACGCCAGCCCCAGTCCGCATCTGCGCCAACACCTTCGCACCTGCGGCCTCGCAGATGCGGCAAATTCCTCGCACATGCGAACGCTGCCCAGTTCCACACTTTGCCGCTTCTGCGAATGATCTCGCGCACATGCGGTTTCGCACCTTCGATCAAAAGCTTCGCAGGTGCGATCATACCAGTAGGCAGCAGCCCCAACATTTCCTTAAGTCCAAATTTGATCCGTTAACCATCCGAAACTCACCCGAGCCCCTCGGGACCCCGTCTGAACATACCAACAAGTCCCATAACATAACACGGACCTACTCGATGCCTCAAAATATACATAACAACATCGAAACGACGAATCACACCTCAATTCGAAATAATTGAACTTTGAAACTTCAAATTCTATAACTTGTGCCGAAACACATCAAATCACGTCCGACTGACCTCAAATTTTGCACACAAGTCATATTTCACATTATGGACCTATCCCAATTTCCAGAATCGGATTCCGACCCCGATATCAAAATGTCA